>VXBU01017871.1:186819-199832 GCA_013400315.1 Bombycilla garrulus | reverse complement strand
AAAAAAAAAAAAAAAACAACTCACATGAACCAAGTAGACTGCTTAAAGACGTCTTAAGATTACTCCAAACACATTTTTAGTTTAACTGCTGCAAACACATCAACCTTTAGTGTGATTTTAAGTGGGCGAGAGAGCCAAATGCAAAACACAACGTGTCCTCCGTTCCGTTTGCTTTAACTTCTGATAGGCTGACAAAAGGGACATGGCATGCTTGTGTGAGTGACTTTAAACAAGGGTTTGTAAGCTCTTGGAGTGCTGAGTGTACCTGCTGTTAGGACAAAAAAGATGCAGCAGATGTCTGGAAGAGTACAGGATGCAGGCTGACACTCTTCCAGCTGTCCCAGTATTGTGACATGACTGTTGGCTGTGATGCCCCAATGCTGCCCTCATTAATGTGTAAAAGAGGTAACTGGACCTTTCTGCTGATCTAGCTCTCATTTCAGTTTTTTTGTGCTCCCATCCTGAGCTCAATGTTAATTACTACTGCTGTACCTGAAGTTAGCTGAGGAACTCAGCTTTCTGTAAGAGAAAAAGAATGTGTTCTTTCTCCTACTGTGTATTTTTTCTTTCTTCTAGTATCATTGTGGTTGTAAGAGCTCTTTCTCCTAGATGTGTATCACAGTAACTCTGAAAGCATTTCAATTTCTCATATCTTCAGTCCTGGGTTGGCTTAATTTCAAAACAATATTGTGGGTAATATGCATAAAAACTCTTATACAGAGGGATAGCAAGGTTGTATAAATATTATATGAGCTGTATCAGACTAACATAAGGATTTGTCTGTATGCAAGTCTTCTTTTTAACTAATATATTCTAAGAAACAGTTTAAAGATAGGCAACTATAGTTAATATTCTTTTAAAATCTGGGGTACACCACTTCATGTTTTCAGAGATGTCACAGATATATTTGTACTTTTTTGGAGAACACTGGCACTGGAAGGATTTTTATTCCACAATTCTTCTCCACACAAATGTTTAGGTGTCCACTGCATTATGGCATGGCTTAGAGTTCAACTGCTTGACTACGTTCTGATATGTGAAACATCTTCTTTTAAGAGAGATCCTTGACATTTTCACTTAATACCATGTAATTTTTTGGTTAGAAATGATAATGAAGTCTCTCTTTGTTCACCCTCTCTGTTTTTCCTCGTAATATATTATTTATCCTATTCCTTTTTCCGTGTTGGTTTTAACACTAGCTGGAAATTAAACCCCAAGTAAGCCATTCCCCTTCTCCTCACCCCTTCTGGTAAAGGGAGGGACAAATGCAGAGACTACGGGTTGAGGTAACTATAGAGTGCACAAAGCAGTGAAATAAGACATGCAGCTTAGCAACAGCAATATTAATAGCAAAAGTATACAAAAAAAAGAACAAAAACTATACAAAAAGCTGTTCACCTCCAGGAACAAAACCCTGATGGCATGGGTAGGTCACATTCATTCAACTTTCCCAGGCAAAGGCGCTTACACAATTCTTCAACCAGGACGCAGCTCTTTTCATGTGTCTCCACCAAGCTGAAGATAATTTCTTGTCCAAGAGCAGCATTTTCATCATAGTATCTTAAATACTAATCCAAAATACTTCATATTCATAGGTAGTACTAGAAGTTGCATAAAGTTTAATAAGGTAGCTGTATCCCTCAAAACTGGAGTCCTATCTTTAACCACAGAGAAAACTCACACTTCTCCTGCTTGTGAGTTTCAGTTGCAATTGGAAAGAACTGCTCTGCATGCCCCAAACCTTCCTTCCCTTACTCCTTAAAACTTCAGTCCCTCTGGAAATTACAGAACTGCACTACTCAGTCAGAAAAGCACTTTACAATCATGTTTGTGAAGGCCATTTTTAGATGCTTTGGAGCCCGTTTGACATAGCAAAGAGAGTTTAGGAATTTACCCTCACTGTCCCAGAGCACCTCTATGCTGGGTTAGTGCAGAACATCTTGAGAAGGACATATGCACAATCAGCAGTACCTGTATCCTGTAAGTTAGCAGAGTGAAAGACTGACAGTGCTTTTGCATTTCAAGGCTAAAATATACAGCAAGTTTTGAAAAAGCAACCTGGAACAGCCTGTCTACCAAACCTGTTTTTTAATTGTATCAGCCTATTGATAAGCAAAAAAATGCCACAAACAGACTTCACCCTACAGACTTTGTCTATATCTTTTGTCCTGACCCACTGCAGTTTTCAGATCTCAAGTTACCTTGAATATGAACCTGTCTTTTATGACCTAAAGTGCTTTCCGTATTTTTCTCA
Organism: Bombycilla garrulus; assembly: GCA_013400315.1. Classification (NCBI taxonomy): domain Eukaryota; kingdom Metazoa; phylum Chordata; class Aves; order Passeriformes; family Bombycillidae; genus Bombycilla; species Bombycilla garrulus. Next base: position 197,578 of record VXBU01017871.1, on the reverse strand, counting down.
CATTCAGTGTTTGCCTGGATCTTTCAAAAATCAAACAGGATGTACTTCAGGGTGTAGAACATAGCAAAATGTACTCACTTAAGCATGAATTATGCAGGCCAAAGACAGACTGACTCTGTGCTTATGGATAAAGTATGCTTCACGAATTCTGAAGAGCTTAACTTAAAAGTCTAGTGAACATCTGCTGTACAAACAGAGACCAGCAGATGTTTTGATTTTGCCTACCTTTTTTTAAATCTTGGAAGCTAGCCATATGATCGTCTTACTGTGCATTTGGCTTGTCCACCAGTGAAGACAAAATTCTTATGATTCAACTTCATCCTTGTCTGAATACTGAGAAAAAATAAGAATCTTATTTTTCTTTCTTTTATAACTTGAACTAATAACCCATAATTTCACTCATTCAAGTGCTTGTTTGCTCTGCTGAAGACTAAAGTGCGCAGACCTCTGCCTGAAAGGAGAAGCTTTTGGCAGACTGACACTTCTCCTCCTGCGTAATAATCTTTTTCCAAAGTCATCTGGACAGACATTTTGCTCTCATTTAAGTGCTATGTATTCTCTTCAGTCTGTGTCAGAACTCACAGAGGTGTCAGTGGGATTTGTATATAAATCAAAACTGACTGCCTTCAATTCATGTGTGTTTAAACAATATTTATGTGGGAAGTCTGAACTTCAATTTTCCAGCCCTGGAAAATTCACCTTAAAATAATTACAGCCAGTAAATTACTGGTATTTGAAGGGAGTGCAAAGTATCTCTCCCAACTTTTAATGATAAAACAAGTGATAATTTAAGAGGTTAATCTCCTTTTATTCCTCCTTCTTGAGAATACTCTAATATTTATAGAAAATTCCTTGTTTCCTCCATATCTTCTGTTTACAACTGAGGCCTAAAACGGCCAGAACAATCCACTCAGATTTTATGACTAAGATCTTGATAGCCTAGCTTTGGCTGTTCAGTACTGAATGCACAATCCATCCTTTATAACGCTCTCTTCCTCTCTCCTTTCCCTATTGCCACTAAAAAATTTTAAAAAAAATTTAAAAATTAAATATTTTAACTGTCAAAAACTATCAGAAGGACCTGAGACAGTCTGTTCCAGCAATGCATTCTAACACAGGGAGCTTCCAAGAGCAGACCCTGCTTTGCAACAAGACTGTAGTCTTGCTCGATCTTTGCTATAGTCTGGGGGCAGTGAATGAAGCTGCAAGCAGATAAGGCACTGCAGCACTGGGAGGTGAAGGTTCTCAGCCAAGAGAAGACACAAATTCCAGGTGTCAAGAGCTAGACATGTTCCTTCTACTGAAGAGCACAGGAAGAAAGAGGATGAAGTAACTTCCCAAAGCCTTTTCTTTCTCCCCCTTTCCTAGAACAGCTCTGCTGCTTTCATTTAAACCATGAAGGCTGGATATAACCTACCAGGGCCTGGCACTACTCTGATACTGTATTAACACCACCCTGGGGGCAGATTTCAGAGGTCATTTTCTGAGATTGAAATATTTTTACCTCTACTCTGTAAATGCTGCTCCTGAAAGCTTTCCTCCTTGTACAATTCCTTAAACACCACCTGCTGAAATACTGCCTGACATCTACAAGGGGATATGGACAGCACAGAGTAATCCTGAACCCTGACAAAGGCTGAAGGGGAAGAAAAAAGACTAGCTCTGCTAGTTACACATTGTGTTAGGTTTCCCCAGATGGACACTATATGCTTGAACACAAAGAAAGTCTTGGAAGAAGCTTAAGTAACATCAGGTTCTAATTTCTATTCTTAAGATATCATTTTATATCTAGTTTAGCTAAAATCTAGAGTGCCATCAACTTCCTGCAGAAGACCTAACATTTCAGTTTCAGCTGGGTTTCCACTGTGGCACAAAGTTGCTAGCAGAACACCCTTACTGTAAAAACAAAAATTACCTGCATTCCTTCAAAAATTGAAGGGTATTGTTAAATTGTCTCTGCAGCTGACTACAAGGATATGTTCTGTCCAGCTGTATTTGGGGGAACATGAAGGGGGGAAAACACAATGCTTTTCTTCTCCATATTTGGAAAGATGCTTGGCTGTTTTTCATTGAGTAATTCAAGCAAAAAGCTATTTGGCTAAAGGACAGCAATCCTCAGACTGTTTGCAAAAGGATTTTTAACTGGTGGTAAAGATTTCCCTTTTGTTTAGTAATCAGGGTGGTGTTAAATGACTATATGATCTTGTGTGGAGACAGTAAAGAATTACTGGAATTCACAAAGTCTGTGGATTTTAATAAGACAATTAAAGAGATATAGTAATGTGAGTGTAAAAGCAGCTAAAGTGCTGCTCTTCAGGTTTCCTTTTCAGGACCAGTCAGCCCTCTTCTGTCACATACAAAGATAGTTTATTAACAAGATCTGTTTTTTTTATTACCTGCTGTTTTGTAATGAAATAGTCACACTCCAGCACCACCTTCTTAAGTACCCTGTCATCAGAAGCTATATGAAACCTACATTTTCTGTTCAAGTAATGAAGCCCAGGGCAGATATTTTGACCTTCAGGGACATTAAAAGTGGGGAAAAAACTCCTTCTGCTCTCCACCTCCCCATCTGCTACAGATCAGTTTGAACCAAACCACAAATAATATGGATGAATACAACAGGGAAAGACCATCAAAAGAAGAGGGCTTAAGCACACCAACATGGAAAGGATTTGTAAAGAGCTGGCAGACAGGCTTGGAGAAGGCAATTTCATTACCACAGAGATTTCCCCTGGAAATGCTGCTTTCAGAAAAGCTTAGTGAACATACAGTGAACAGAAAGCTTGCTGCTTACACATACATACATGACCTTCACCATCTGCAAGATGACTTTTTCTTTTGCAAGTACAGCCTCATGGATGAAATACCTCTTGAGGATTTTGCATGCTGAGTCCAAGCTTTTTAAGTTTCAATTTATTCCAGAAATTATTCTAGGGTTTTGTTAAGTCACATAGGAGCAGACTTGAATTCTTTGGCTGCCCTCACTCTTTCCCTCATACCATGACACCATTAGATTTCCTTTACTACAGATGCTGATGCTAACTTCTCACAGCATCTTGTAATGCTCTAGTGTCTCCTCTCTGCACAAACAGTTTGAATGTCAGTGAATGAAAAGAGACTTACCTGTGTTATATACAAGGGAAAATATACGAGGAGAATTATTCACTAAATACAGGTCACTGATTCTTTTCAAAGCCTTTTGCAACTAATTATCCCTGAACTGAAATTTCCCCTTGCCATTCAAATTTTCCTGGATTTTGTTTCACATCAATACTGTGCTAGCATCGCAGTCATGCATCCATACTCAAAGTTTAACTGTTCACCTATTTATTCCTCTACAATTGTACACTGCCTGTGTGATAAATATATTTACATCTTGCACTGATGACTTCACTCTGCAGCCCTGTACACATACATCTTTTTAAAAAGCCAGTAAGAGCTTCTTTGCATCATGACTGGAGGGCCTGTGTGACTTAAGAAAATATATGCTTTTACAGGTATGAAGGATTAATTTAAAATTGCCCTGTTATTTCTTGCATTCGTAATTTCAATGAGATCACTAAGATGAAATTTACTGGTGTGTTTTCACCATTAGTCATACCTGATGGCACACTAGCAACTGGCCATTGACATGAATTGCTCTTCCTTTGCTAGAAGTGTTTTCAGTACATCTTCTTTTCCTTTGGTTCTGAGTTCTAAAATGTGTGGCATTTATAAATATGAATCTGGGATTATGTAAATATGGGTGAAACAAAGGAACTGACAGGTAGCTTTCCAACAGACTAACCCAGACTAAAGTACTTTTTATGGTCTGAAAACTCAGGGGTAATAGCAGAGCACCGTAACTGCAATGATCCACTTTTCTCAAGGAGCACCTTGAGAAACCAGGCTGTTCTTGCCTATAACTTTTCCATTTTTTCATTCTGGTTTGTGCAAAGATGAACACAGTCTACAGCCCAGTGCAGTATAGATGAGATAGGTATACTAGCGGTGTGACTCAGACTACAGTGGATGCAATTAGAGCATCATTTTTTTAATCCTCCAAAGACCAATTGTGCAAATCAACTTGCTTAGGACTTTGGTGGTTGTAGCAACTTTCAGCTACCCTTTCATGGCAAAAAGCTCACACAATAGCCCAAGTGTGATGTTGTCTTTTTCATTTCACTATAACATGAGCAGAAACTGGTCAGTCCACCACATAGCATATCCTTTGGTGCCAGAACTGTTCTTCATCTTGTAAGGGTGTCTGATTTCTATTTTCTCTTCAAGCACTGAGTTGCAGAAGTATACCTAAGAAACAGATTTTTGTGAAGCACTTGGAGTACTCCATAAACAAAACATGTATTGGATGTGTATATGAGATGCATCATTTCCCTAATTAAATAATATTTTCTGTTACCTAGTCTCCTAGTAATTGCAGTGAAATTTGAATATTGCTGGGAAGTCAAAAGAACAGTATTGGATCAATTTCCCATCAGCTAAAAGCCTCAGTGGATAAGGAATGTATACCAAATGTAAACATGGGCCTTAACTTTCAAATGCACCAATATACCTGTGCATTCCATTGCACTGTGGTATGTCAACAAAAGCAAACTCAAGAGGAGAAGTAGAAAATGTGTAAAGGAAGGAAAATAACAACAAAAGGCCAAAAGTTGCAATCAATGGGCTAATGCAATCAGCTAATCTGTCCCAAGGGAATTTTTCTGAGACTAAGTGACTCCTGGAAATGCAGTTGATTAAGTAGAAAACTGTTTAATTTGAAACCAATGGCTAAAATAAACTCAAGTTCTCAACTCATAAAATTCTTGAGAATTTAAATCTGTGCTGAGATTGGTTGATGGGTAGTGGGTTCTGAATTTGGCAGGAGGTCTTTTGAGAGTGTATTTCTCTCCTAAAGTGATTCACAGACAGCAAGACAGCACAGGACCTCTTCCAAGAAATGGGTTGTAATGTCACACTTGACAACCAGGAATTTTTCATAACAAGCACAGTTTATTGTCACTATTGCTACATCAATGTATATGTTTGCATACACATGTTGATGTACATATGCTAGTGCTGTCCCTGTCTTATATGCACACGCCCTTGTGGACACTCACCCCACCTATCTGGACACCTTGCTGTCATTTCTGTGAGGTGTACATAAATTAAGTATTGCTACATCTTGAAAGTTGAAAACTGAGTCCTCAGGCTGCTAAAGTGTGCCCTTGAACAAGAGAAGGAGACTGTGACAGAGCTAGGAGCGAGACCAGAGCATATGGACCCTTCAAACCTCCCAGCCGCAGGCGCATCCTCCCCGCAAAACAAAGAGCTAAATTAAACACCATTAATTCAGCACGTGTCAGTGCAAGCCCTCACTCCGTCCCCGCGAGCAGCAGCCCCAGCCCGCGCTGCGAGGGAGCGGAAAAGGCGCTCCTCACTTTTCGGGAGAGTCCTGCCTTTCCGCCCCTGTTCGCTTCTGCACGGCGCGTTTCCAGCGACCGCCACCCGCCCCGCTGTCAGGCTGGCCCTCGCCAGCCGTGCGGGACCCATCGGGGCGGGACGGGGCGGCGGGAGGCGGGGAGGGACGGGCAGGGGGAGAACGTTTCTGAAAGGCGAGGAGGGGAAAACGGAGATAGAGGCGTGCGAGGGGCAGCGCCTCAGCCGCGGAGGATTAAAGGGCGCGGATACCTGTGGGAGCCGGCGGGGAGGCCAGCAGGCAGACAGAGAGGCAGGCCGACAAGCGAGTCAGGCAGGACGCCCCTCCGAGGAGAGAGGAGGGGGAGCATCAGGGGGCGACCAGCAGCTCTTCTCCCGCCGGCGTCTCCCCGCGCCCGCCGCCACGCCATGTGGCCCCTGGTGGCTCTCTGCTGCTGGGGGGGACTGTCGCTGTCCCTGTCGCCGTCGGCGCCGCAGGGCCGGACGGGCGGCCAGCCGGGCGCCCTCCTCCGCGCCCCAACTTTCGCGTCGCCGTCCCTGGAGGCGCCGCCGCTCCCCGACACGACGGAGAGCAAAGTGGAGAAGCTGGGGCGCGCCTTCAAGCGCCAGGTGCGGCGTCTGCGGGCGCGCAGCGGCCGGCTGGAGCTGGTGTTCCTGGTGGACGAGTCGTCGAGCGTGGGTCCGGCTAACTTCCTCAGCGAGCTGCGCTTCGTCAAGAAGCTGCTTTCCGACTTTCCCGTGGTGCCCGCGGCCACACGCGTCGCCATCGTCACCTTCTCCTCGCGCAGCAACGTGGTGCCCCGCGTGGACTACATCTCGCGGCGGCGGGCGCAGCAGCACAAGTGCGCCCTGCTAGGACGCGAGATCCCCGCCATCGCCTACCGCGGCGGCGGCACCTACACCAAGGGCGCCTTCCAGCAGGCGGCGGTGAGACGGGCGGAGGGCGCGGCACCGCGGTGCGGGGGGATGCGCGGTCAGGGTGCGGCGAGAGGAGCGAGCGGCGGCGCCGTGAGGCGCGGCCCTGGTGCGGTGCGGGGTGCGCTGTGGCAAGGCGAGGTCTCGGCATCGAGGGAAGGCGCGGCGATGTGAATCGCGGTAGTGCGTGGGGTGCTGGCGTGCCCTGGCTCGGTGTACGCTGTTCTGTGCTGCGCAGTGTGTGGTGTGGGAATGTGGTTCTCGGCGTTGTTCGAGGGTGTTCCGTGATAAGGGGTGTAGGGCTGTATGATGGGGCTTAGAATGGTGGTGTGGGATGCAGAATAATCTGGTCAGAGCAATTAGTCACTATCTTTCTGTGCTGTGTGCACCTGCAGCTCTCATATTTTCTGTTGCCCTTGCAAACAAATGTCTGAAATTCAATCTTTGGAGGGACATAGAGCCTGTGTCTCAACTTCAGAAGTGAAACATGTGAGTCGAGTCTGGCGTCTGAAACGCTTGCCTGGTTTCATGGCAGCAGGACTTGTGTGCCCACTAGTTGTCAGACACACCTACGTACTGTTGGCAGGTGTTTGTTTTAATTGCTGATGACTTCCAAAGGTCCCCTTGAGCTGCATACAGTATACCAGTAAGGGCATGTGCCCCAGAACTTTTCAAGACTCTGTAACACAGTAACACAGTCACTTGTTGTGCTGTCATACAGGCATCCCCTGGACATGTGTTGGCACTTGATGATACTGGGGAGACTTCCCAGTAGATGGTTAATGGACGACCAGTCTATTCAGGAGGCTATTTTTTTGCAAGGCTAGGCCTGGCTCTTCCTTGCCATTTGGCCTCTGTGTTCAAAAACACCCACCAAACCAAGTCTCATTTTGTTTTTTGGTTTTTTTTTTCCTTTAACTTCCATCTAATTTCTGGTAGTGTCCTGTAGCTGAGCATTGGGTGCACTTGTCTTGAAACACTTACACATGGTCATTTGGAGCTGAGGAGTGAGATTGCAAGAGGTGCGTCACTACTGGGCATATGAAATTGGCAGGAGAAAGCAAGTTCACTGTATAATGTGCTCAGAGCTGCACATGCCAAACCTGCTTTAGGAAACCACATCCCTGTATTAGATCTTCCACTGTGAAGCCATGTTTCAATATAGATCCATCCCAGGAGTGCTGTGTGAAAAAGTTAATGATACATGTTAAAAATAACCATTAAAAACAAAATGTAAGCTTAAGAAATACCATCTGTTGTCTTGATATGAAATCTTGACTAATGATATCTTTAAAGTGGAATAAACAAAAAAAAAAAATCCCTTCAGAAGCCTACAATTTAGTTTCTTGAGCTAAACTTTGTGGTTGCAACAGCATGATTGTCATTTGACATTGTGTTCTTATAAGAATGTGGGAAGAAAAATATTCACATAGTGACAGGGAAAATTAAGACAAAATGACAAGGTTGAATTCTGGTCTGCTTACTAGCTCTTGGTTAAAGATACTGTACTGTGGTTTTCTTCAGTATTATTTCTTCATGTCAGACAAATTAACATCTTCTGAGAATACTCTCCTTTCCAGACACTCTTCAGAAAATTACAGTTCTAAGTTTAAAACACTACTTCTGAATAAATCTGGAAAGTTTTTTAAACATACAAAACTGCTGTTCCCTCTGGACTCTTAGACTGCTGCCTTATGTTTTTAATTGTCTTTTGGTACAACCATATTTATTTATTCTTTCACTTTTCTAAGATGTCTCTTTTTTAAAATTAATTAATTTTTGTTTTGTTTTGTTTTTACACTTTAACTTGGAATTCCTTATGCTTGTGACCAGAATTCTCTGCTTCTTTGCCAAACTCAAAAGTACCTGCAAAGCATTGCAAAGTCTCTGGGATTGTTATCACTTACGTGTTTATAGTAACAGAAAATGAAGGAAAGTGCGTTGTTAGAATAAACCCATGCATGCATACATCATGCAGCGCTTTTCATTGGTAGGTCTCAAAGTGATTAATTCACATCTGTGACAGTGTCACTGAAACCATGGCGGCACAGAAATAAGTGAATTCTGCAAGGTCATCGGGCCAGCTAGTGTCTGACCTGGGAACGTAAGTGAACAGAAGCAAGATTTACATAGCAGTATCTGTCAGAACCTGTGGCAACAAGGTATCATCTAAAAAGCAGACCTGCTCAGTTTGACAAGCTGTTGCACAACTACACAACATCCATCTTCTTTGAAAACATAAGAGAATTCTTCTTGGCACTGTAGCTTTGCATCCTCTCCAAAGGTACTTTGCAGACAAGTTTATTGTAGAGTTTCTGTGTTTTGTCAAAGCTGTCCTTACTAACTTTTGCCATGTAGACCACACTTTGGCATTTCTACCCAGCAAATTAAAGATAAATTCTATGTGATTCACAGAAATATGCTGAATATACCACAAGAGACAGGGGCAAGAGACAGCATCCTGATGAGAATGGCTGAACTGCTGTTGACGTTTGAGTTTACCACCCTGTTTGTGATTTTGTGCCATGCTTCAGCTAGCAAGAGCTCATTTTCAGAGTCTTTCTTTTAAGGCACATGTAAACAGTCTTAAAAAGGGGAAGAAACTGAGCTCATTAATTCAAAACTCTTTGGTTTCAGTTTTTCACAGCATAAATTGGTGGGACAGCACAAACTACATGCAGCTTATGTTAAGCAGATTGCTTATTGCATTATGGAAAGCTACAGGGCTGTTGTGACAGCAAGAACCAAAGCAGAGTTAAAAATACAAGCAGGTTTGAGGAAGTGTTGCTCCTGATGCTTAAAGAATGCATCTAAAGCCAACAGACCGCAGAGGTGAAAAGTATTGGGAGACCTGTAGGCTACTGTATTGGAGCTTCAGCTTCTCATCCTGAGAGATAACCGCTGCTGATAACACCCATTATGCCTGGTGGGAGGGATGTGCATTTGTCACTAGATGGGTTTTGAAATAGAACTGAGGGGTCATCATGGAATGCAAGTTTAATGGGTTCTTGTTTCAGCAGCTGAGACTCAGAATTACATATATGCTGGCATTGGTGTGCTACCTTTATTGATGGCAGTTTAAACATCCTGAAGCTCCACATGGTCTAAAAAGGAAGATGAAAATAAAAATTATTTGAACTACACCATGTGGCAATATGTTGATAAAATTGTATCTTCTAAGAAGATAGTCTCTTTTCTGTCTTTCAGTGGAAGTAAAATGGGAACAATTTCTCTTCATAATTGAAGCAGAAGCAGTAGGTGTGTATTATTGAGCAGAAGTCAGAGATAGTACTCTGACAGCCTTAGACAGGTCAATTGTAAAAAATCTGGCAAAGTAGTACGGTAGCTGAGGGAGCCTTTGAGTGTTCTTCTGTGTTATAAAATAATTGTTGCATTAAAAAGGTAATCTTTTTGCTTTTGTAATTCATCTTCACTCCATTTAAGTCAGTATAGGTATGAGTATATGCAAGTGGAAGGTTTGTCACCTACAGAAAAAGGTTGCACGTTTTCTGAGAATCTGGTCTTTGAAGTCTGGTCTTTATATCTAATGTGATCTTGAGGGAGCGTGATGAATGTCCATCCAGCATGTCAAATTCCGTGCTCTCTGTTATAATTAATAAGTTTTTTTTTAAAAAAAAAAGTGTCCCTCAAAGCACTTAGCAGTTCAGGATAAACAGTTCTAATGCTTATTTAAATCAGTAGCAATGACTTTGTTTCTTTTATATGATAAAAGCATGAAAGTACAAGATGCAGCATTGTTACTCACTAGGAAAATCAGCTTTTCTTTTCAATGCATTTTCAGATTCAGAATCTCATTTTCAAATTAATTTATTGAAGCTAAGGAACTAAAAATTTTTTCTTACCATGTACTTGGTTAGGTTTTTTTTTTATTTGAAGAAAACTAGTGCCCTCTCACTGAGAAAATGAACATTCTGAATCATGTATGTTTTTTTGGTTATCAAGCATGTATTTGTGGATTTTTATTCCTATGACCTCTGCAAAATCTGCAGCTAATAATGGGAGAGCAGCAGATTCTAGGTTATCTTTGGTACCATGCTCTAAATATCTATCTGATGATGGCTTAGGTCAACTAAAGCTAATTTACTGGTGACAGCATTGGGCCTCTCTGAGTTTTGACATCGCCTTGCGAGTCTCTGTTAAAGATCCGGTGGAAAAAAATCCAAAGTCAACTTGGTTTACCTCTGTGGCCACTTTTGCAATTACAGAGCTGGTAGTTAGGGATTACCAAATTGAAAGTAGTGTTCCTGTCAGCCATCTGTAGTGTGCTGATGCTCTAATTCTCCAGTTTTAATCAGTGTGGTGTTTGTGAAGCGTACTGGTCCTGCATACTCCAACCTTGCATGGAGTTTCTTCACAAGATTAATAAGGCAGGGTCAGAGGCAAGATATACATCTGCACATTG
>VXBU01017871.1:169110-186808 GCA_013400315.1 Bombycilla garrulus | reverse complement strand
CCTTAGATAAAGCCTGAAATATACCTATCTTTAGAAGTTATTAAGTAGTTAATTTTTCTCTGACCTTTTGGCCAGGACAGGCAAAAAGTGCTCTGTTTAGCATAATATCTGCAGCTGCCTTATCAGGATTAATGTTTTCTTTAGTTGAAAACCTATTCTTTGGAATTCTTCTGCTTGTGCTTACAAAATTATATCTTTCATTTTGGTCTAATCAGAAGCATGTAATTTGGAAGTCTGGTGTAGATTTTGCTGCACAAAATAAAACAGATCTTGTGGATGTAATATCTGAACCAACAATACAATGAATGAAATCTTCCACCGTTATGGTGTCTGGATGATATCAACCTAAATGTTTCAGGAATAGAAATTCCTTTTCATAAGAAAACCATTTTTTGTTGTCATCTCAGAGCCTTTCTTGGAAGGGTCTGACAATAAGCACCTTCTGATCCCCAGTCCTTAAAATTTATGACCCTTACAGAGAAATCAGTCTTATCATGTGCTTTGCTTCAGAGATACAAAGACAAACCAGAAAAGCTGCTGCGTGATTTGTTCTGAGAGAAGGATAAAATCCCCAGCACTAAAATTGTGAAGAAGTCAGGACAAAATAATTAATTTTAATTAATATTTTGTCCAAAATAATTTCATTTTAATTAATTTCTTAGGCTTACGAGAGGTCTTTACAGCGAAATACATCATATTTGGCAGTAGTTCCTTACATAAGTCTCCAAATTAAACTTCTGATTGTTTGTTTTGCATGTTCTGGTATACGTATTTTACCCTTTGTCCCCCAATTCCACATGTTACTGGAGTGTGTGAGTCAGATTTTGCAGGTGAGACAACACGTTTGTGATGCTCAGGATTTTCTGACTTTTCTAGGTCCAGAAGTTAAAAGTACTTTTGCTTTTAGCAAAAAGTTTTTTGTAGGACCAGCACCCTGCTTAAATTTTGGAACTGCTTACTTTTCTATGGCGTTAACACATTCCAAAGCAAAAGCTCTTGTTAAAATTGTAATACTCTGTCTGGTTCAAGGTCTCACTGGCAGCCTCAACCAGGAAGATGAAAAGCCTCCTTGAATGAAAGCAGCAGTCTGTAGAGAGCTTTAACAGAGTTAAAGTTCAGAGTCATGGTGCTCTGCTAAGCCCACGCAGTATGGACAGTTAAGGAGAGATGGATTTCTCTCAGAAACACTCCCCCACGTCCAGTTGGTCTGGGACATCTCTTATCAGTGATAGCTTTGTGCTAGTGTTGCTCAATTCTAGCAGTCTTGGAGCAGGGGAAAAAAAAAAAAAGTATTCAGATGATAATTCAGCAGTGACAGCTGGCACTAAATGGGCCCGGTCATGAATTGTGTTTGTCCTTTTGGAATTAATTATTCAGTTTGGCATTTCTTCTTTTTTCCTGCTTATTTAAAGTAATAAATGCTTAAAGCAAACACAAAAGAAATAAATATTTGGCAGATGTACTAGTCAATACTGATGTGAATGCTTGGTCTGAAAATACATGAAAATCAGTTACGTATTTAGTAAAATATTTTTGAGCCCCTGTTTTTATTATTAGCAGAAAACCAGAGCAGTACTAAAGGAATCAAATAACATCTTTGTTATATTAATGATGGAAACTGCTCACAGACAAAGAAAACTAGGATTTCTCGTTTTTCAAATCAAACTGAGATCTATTAGCAAATGATGTTTTGAATATAGCATGCAACATGGCAGCATATAAAGGCCTCCAGCAGCTCTGCAAAGTCTTGATAAACTTGTTAGAGGTTATATAGCACAATAGCTCAGAAAATGTCTATGTGCATAAAATGCCCTGTTTTTAATGTCCTGTTTAGAGGACCTCAGAATGGGAGAAGAAGAATATGCATGTTAGTTGTTTCCTGGAAACTAGGTGCATTCTATTCTTTCTGGTTCAGAGCTCAAAACTGCAAGCCACACGATTTCAAATCACCAGATCCAACAGTCCTAACACAACTGTGTGAATCAAAATTCTGTGTAATAGCTCCTGTCATTGTAAAGCCAGTTGTGATTTGGGGTTGTTTAGGCTTTTGTTCTGGTTGCTCAGGACTGTGTCAAAGTTGATGTTTGAATATGCCCAGGGACGGAGAACCAAAAAACTTTCTGGGAAACCTGTTTCAGTGGTTGATCACTCTTGCAGCAGAAATGTCCTCTCTTTAAGTGGACTGTTGGTATTTAAATATGTGTTTCTTGCCTCATGCTAACAATTAGAAGATTCTGTATGCATCTTCTTTACTCCTCCCCTCATTAAATATTTATGAATATGCATGGATAAGAGGACCTTAAACCTTCCTTTCCCACATCTGAACATCTGTCAGTCTTTGCTCAGATGTCATGAGTACATTTCATGGCCATGAGCATGCCTGGCTTTTTCACTTGGGTGCTTTCATGCAAACAGGTGGAGTTGTCAGACACAGTTGAGAGATTTACTCAGGTCATGCCTGCCAATTAATGAAGAACTATTTAAATATTTTAAATATATACATTATATCTATACATGCCTCTTTTCTCTGAATTAAGAGTGCTTTTCTTGCTAGGAGAATATCCAAGGGAAGCTTTAATATTAGTTAATTTCTTCTAGAGAGGTAACAGCTCATTCTCTAGAGTCTGTGTAGCAGTGTAGAATAGAGTGGGAAAGAGTTAGAGTGCACGAGTTAGAGGTTCACACCTCTTATCTGTGGAATATCTCTTAGTTCATTTTGTGAAACCTAAAGAGGGGAAAATATTAATTTGATTTGAGCAGTGAAAATAGTGATGTATAGTTCCTGAAAGAAAACATGGTGAAATCAGACCATTGCTGATTTAGAGAGGGAGCTCAGGAGGTGTAGCCAGGTCTTTTATGTAAGGAATAACATTTGTATTGTTACCAAAAATGAATAAAATAAAATTCCTTGGTACCAATGTAACATTAAGAAGCAGGCATTCTTTATTCAGTTGATGCGGGAGGGGATATCTTCTCCAAAATATCTTTCATGCTGAGTGCAGAAAAAAAACCCTGTTTATATACTATATTTTACATACATATTCATAGGTTTTCCCAGAAAAAACGTACATATGATAATCATTTTCCCCGAAGTAATTAACTTACGTTACCTTCCCTCTGTGCGTGCTTTCTGTCATGGGAGACTGGTTTGATGCCTTGGTGGTGGGCATCAAACCCCAAAGTCGTACCTGACTGCCTGGTAAAAGTTGGCACAGTTGGGCTGGCTGCTTTACAGTTATTCTTCCTACAGAATTAGCATTGTGTGGTTCCACAGGCCAGTGGTTTTTGAAGAGTAAGCATTGTGTTAGCCTACCAGGTGCAAACAGTTTGTTACCTGGCAATGGTTTCATGATGAATGGGAACTTTATTTGTCATCTCCTATCTTTAGATTACTCCTGTGAGATGGCCGGGTTCCACAGGAGTGCTCTGGATTCAGTGGTAATATGTCTCAGCTTCACCAAAAGCTATGTTTGATCACAATACTGCTTTTTTTTTCTTTATAGAATGTTTATTTTTGTAAAATCTCCTGTCAGATTTGGAAATTTTTACCTGCAGGAGAGGTGAAAGCAAAGAAATCTTGTAACAGAAGTTGAGCTAGGCAAAGAGACTTAGCATTGCCATTTTCCTTTGTGAATGAAGTGCTGATCTGCTTCTGAAGCCACTTACAATAAATTAGAATGTTTTAATATTCATATGAATATATGGACCAAATCTGTGCAGTGTTTTTTGTAATAAATTAACATTTATTCATTTTAATATAAGCTTAATAGTGAATATGTTACATTATAGATAGTTAAATTAATTCTGTAATATTTTAAAATGGAATTTTTTTCTTTTTTGTTCAATAAGGAACAATTTCATTCTATTCAAAACTCATACCCTGGTGTGTATGTTTTATGTCATTCCTGAAGTGAAAAGAATCCAGGGTAAGTGGTCTTCTGGGGTAGGCAGTGGCAGTTCTTTGTGATCTGTAAGAACTAACATTCGCTTTGTGACTCTCAGGTAGTTTTTCCTGCAAGGTGAATGTTGGATAATGTTGTTTGGAGGGCTAGGCTCCAACTTAAGCATTTTTAAGGTAAGCTTCTGCTGGGGCTGGATGATGTTATTGGAGGCTTGGTCTAGGTGAGAGAGAGTAACCCATTTCAGCTTGTTTCCCTCTAGATAGATATATTAATATTCAATTCTGCATAGTCAGAATCTCCTTTAAAATCATGAGAGAGAGTAAGGACAGGAATCAGGCCCAAAATCCTACGTTTGTGGTTTACATGCAGCAGATGTAGTTGAGACAGTAACAAAGAACGTTTGACTGTCAAGTGACTGAGGAAGTCTTTGCCTTTCAATACTTCTCATCTCCTATGTTTGTGTTACAAACTCTATGTTAATGCTAAAAATGCAGAAATTAGAATTTAGCCGTTTTGTGACTGTACTGATAGGATTTAGTAGTGAATTTCTAGAGGAGGATTTTGTATGATAAGTCTTTTGTTGCGTAAGACTTCATTTTCTTTAATTCTAAGGACTTTTATTGGCACCAAAAAAAAAAGGTTAGACTGCCAGATATTTGTACACACCAAACAGTCACTGAACACAATACAGATGGTAATAACTTTTTGCTAATGTGAAAAGAATGTTTTATTTAAGATCTGGAAGGATTACTGAAGCTGACTGACCTACAACTCCTCTGATGGAAGTGTAGACAAGAAAATCATTACTGAAATGGTAAAAGACCAGGTATTTCTAGTGGCCCCATTAATTTCTATTTAATCATCAACAGCACTAGTGGTTTTGTTTTGTTTGTATGTGTCCCATGTTAATTTATAGTAGTGACCAAATGGGCTGAATTCTCAATTTAACAGCCCATTCACCCCTGTTATTTTGAGTTATGGCTGGTGCTCAGTTTCATTTGATGGTAAAATCAGAAGCAGATGTGGATATTCATGTCAAATAAACAGGTTCTCAGGATTCTTTTAACTTACTAGTACCATTTAGACAGCTTTTAAACTGTATATATTGAAGAACGTGATAATTTATGAAGGGACTGCAAAGTCTTGTCATGACAAAATTCATCTTTATGTAGATACAATCCATGAAGTTGTCAGGGGCTGATGAACAATCTCTCTGTGTACTTACAGCTTGAGGGGTTAAACAAGTTTAGGGGTTGAACAAGTATTTTAAAATATATGAAATTTCTGTTAGGGAAAAAACAGCTTTCAAAACAGTTTTCTGGAGAGGGAAGGAGAGAGAGGTATCTCAGAATAGAGGAATGTAAGTCAGGGTTAGAGAAAGCAAAAATTATGCGAAATGCTGCAGAAATATTGCAGGGAGGAGGAATGGAGACTGATACTTGGATTGTCAGCAGCTCTGACAGGGCAGTGGCCTGCCCTCTTGTCCTCACGAAAGGAAACAAAATACTAAGTGGACCAACGGACTTACAAATTATTTCAAAATAGAATTTTGTCTCCTCCCCCCACCTCCTCCCTGACCCCCCCAAGTTGAATGTTTCTTTCCCTCCCTTGTTGTTTTCCTCTGTTTTTATACAGCAGGGATTCTGTGTCTAGAGTTACAGCTGCAGGACATGAGAGCCAAGCTGGTCAGTCACTTTGTTTTGTTTTGATTTCTAGGGCAGTATGTAGCAATCTTGTCTGTTTCTGTACTCAGGTTCCCTGGTGCCTGAATATTCAGGTCTTCTGTGTAGCAGGAACACAGCTTCATGCTCTCTTACCTGTTGGCTCCGTTGGTGTATGTGTGACAGAAGTGCCGTCTTGAAGACATGGTTGCCCTTTAGCATGCAGAGGACAGAAAAGATGTTGGCTCTTGCCTTATCTGGGGGTTGTGTAGTCAAGGCACATTTTCACCTCAGAAATAATAATTTGCTCCTCAGAGTTGGTCTTTTACTGATGTTTTCCACTTAACTCAAGCCCACATCTTTTAAAAGATCTTGCTAAGTAGTCTTTCATGGGACCAGGAACTTTCTCAATTACATGAAAAGTCATGGAGGGTTGGCGTTTCAGGAGTATCAGAGGGCATTTGTAGCAGTGTAATTTTGTAAAACAAAAATCCCTGGAATTAAATAGTCCTGAGATATCTGTAGACCTGTCTGGACTACTGGTGCTCAAGCTCATTTGTTCACTGACCATGCAGATTTGTCTCTGTGTTTAGGGAAAACATGGAAGTTTGATTGCTGCTGATTATGAGCCTTAACTGCTGAAGAACCAGGGCAATGTGGAATACTATCCACTACCTTCATCTGCAAATGGTGTGAAGTTTTCTGTTAAGCACTGGGGAAAACAGTGCCGAAGGATAATACAGAAATTGCCATCCTTCCAAAATTAGGCTTTGTTCCCACTTCTGTACATTTAATGACACAATCATGAGTTCAAATCATATTCTGCTAGAGCAATCCACTTGTGGGTGGAATCTTCAGAGAATTGCACTGGCAATCTCCATTATGGCTCTTAACCCTGTGTAAGTTGTGGTTTCTTCCTCAGTTATACACATTCCACTACTTGCATGTATTTGGAGCATATTTTTTCCACCCTTTATTATGTGATTTTCAGATTGAATATTCTTTTTCAAAGCTCAGAGATGCTTCAGCTGCCAAAACCAAGCAAGTACGGATGGAACATATGTTTTCCTTGTCTTGTTTTTTTAAAAAAGGGCCACTTTTACTAAAATAGCTTTAGACAAACATGCTGAGTGGAGAATATCAGCCTGAATACATAAGAAGTTGGATAGAAGTTTAAGTTGCTTATATTCTGTTTTAAAATAGAACAGTTAATGCTAAATATGTTAATTATAAATGTTAATTATAAATAACACTACCATCTCTGCCTGAAGTCACTTATGTTAGAGAATCAGTTTCAGAATGCATTTTGAAATTAGGCTTTTATACATTTTTCCTACTTTTTTCTTCATGTTGCCCTTTGTCTTGTCCTTTTTTTCCTGGTTCTTTTCATTCTAGTTTCCTACTTCATTCTGGTTTTCTACTTACAACTTAAGCAATATGAGGAACAATAAGTTTGATTTGTGAAGGGTATTTTTGTCTGCAAGAGAATTTGTTTTCACTTCCTTTGGGTTTTGCATACAAGTAGTAATAAAGTCAAGCCCAACAGCAAAACATTGCTTGGCAGTCTCTCAGACCACAGTGCCAATAGTATGTGCTTTGATTTATGGTGTGTGTGCTTGTTTTTGCATAGTACCTACCTGAAATCAGTGAACTGACAAATCAAAAAGCAATTGTCCTAAAAGGTGGCCTGTTTTACTGAGGAGTGTAACAACACTGCAGGTTATTTAGGCTGGCCTACTAATAAGCTTGTGGATAAACTGAAAGCCAGACAGTTCTACTTCATAACACTTACATAAAGGTCTTGCAGTAAAACAGCTCGGCTTGGTTGATCTCTGGTTTTGGAATTTGTGCTTGTTAAGAGTGTCTTAATCACATTTACTTGCTTGTCATGCAATGACGTATTTTGGAGCATCATTCAAAGGTCTATTAAATGCAGTCTTTTGCATTCCTTGTAGCATGGTACAATCTATTATTGAAATAAACATGGTCATAATTTGCCTGCTACCAGATTGGAAGTCTGCATCTAATTCTTTCTATATAAGTTCCAGAGGATGGAAAAAAATATATCTTCACAATCCCCTGCTTTAGAATTGTGGACAGCACCTGGCCACAATTAGGAAGTTGGTAGTCATCCCTTATTTACTCATGCTCTGACAGACAGTAGCTAGTCATCAGCATGGTAACTCCATAGGGTGGCTTCTAGTTCATGGCACATTGACATCCCATTTTTGCTGGTGCTCTGCCTGTCACCCAAAAACTGAAAGTTCTTGGTGAGTAATTAGCACTAGGTGTGTTGTCAGA
The DNA here is from genome assembly GCA_013400315.1 of Bombycilla garrulus. Classification (NCBI taxonomy): domain Eukaryota; kingdom Metazoa; phylum Chordata; class Aves; order Passeriformes; family Bombycillidae; genus Bombycilla; species Bombycilla garrulus. The sequence continues at coordinate 178,944 of VXBU01017871.1, read as the reverse complement.
CTGGAAGGCTGAAATGGGCAGGAACCTGTGGGGCATGTTCTCACCCAGGCAGTACTGAACAGTGTCACACATGCTTTGTGTGAAGTATTAGGAAGAGTGAGCAGGGGGTAGAAGAGACTACAAGGCATTTTTGAGGCCACTGTGGACAATCTAAAGTGATCTTAGCAAACTGCTGTACGGGAGTAAAGCATCATTCAACAGGGACAAATGGGGAATTTTATGCTGGGTTTTAAATAACCAACGGTCCAAATACTTGTTAGGAGAAGCCATACAATAAATCAGCAGTAGGGTTTCTAGTTCAGTGGTTTGAAACATGATATTGCATTAAAATGTGTTTGATTGTATTTGGGGTCTTGCATTAGATTTTCAATATTTTTAGTACTTATTTAAACTTCGATCTGAACAAAGTCACTTAAGCTCTGGTCAGAATCATTGCTGAATCTGGTGCATGGGTGACTTAATCAATCAGCATGAGAAGTGTCTTTTACGGCATCATGATTTCTGTGGTTGTGTAAACTGTGACCACCTAAAGTTGACTTAGTGGTTGGCCTTGTTCAGCAACAGGCTCTTTGTGCAGATGTTTGACCTTTGTTATAGTGGGTGATCTTGCAGGGGCCTTATTAGATGTATACTTCAAATAAAAAGAGTCGCATGATGGAGGAGGTGGTGTACTAATCAACCACTGTTAACCCTTTGCTGAGGTGTGCAATTTCTTTTTCTCTTCCAGCAAATATTACGGCATGCCCGTGGAAATGCTACAAAAGTGATATTTCTCATTACTGATGGCTATTCCAATGGGGGAGACCCGAGACCCATTGCAGCATCCTTGCGTGAGCTTGGAGTGGAGATCTTCACCTTTGGGATATGGCAGGGGAATATCCGAGAACTAAATGATATGGCATCCCACCCAAAAGAAGATCACTGTTATCTTCTTCACAGTTTTACTGAGTTTGAAGCTCTGGCACGCAGAGCTCTTCATGAAGGTATTAATGTCCTAACCTCAAAAAGGTTAGCAGAGAGGTCTGAATAGAAAGATCTACAGTACTGTCTTGCATTTACGCTTCATGTAGGGATGATTCCCTTTTTATTTTTCTCATACTTTCTAGCAGAGGTGTTTGTCCCTCAGTTAAAAGGATAAACTTTATTTGGCTTAACTCATCACCAGCAAAATGTAAGCAAAATTCTCCTCACTGATGTGTAGACATATGTACATCCATTCAGCTCTTTATTTTGTCTGTGAAGAAAAAACTCTGCTCTTGACCCAATGTATCTTGTGCTTGAATGGGTGAACCTTGTTGCAAAGTACAAAAGGCACCTAGTGTACACCTTAGAACTAGACTTCATACATTTAGAGTGCCTCACACAGCCCGTGTGAGCCACTTCAGAACCAATAACAGCTGGTTCAGAACCAATCTAGATCCCTCTGTGTAAGAGTCAATACAACTTGTGTTTATGACCTTATACATGCAATAAAACTGGAAAGAGGAAGAGGAGGAAGGAGAGTTTGGATTGTGATTCCTCTTTCAATCTACTATATCCTAAAATGAAAGTTCTTTCTAAAAATAGGGTGGGTTTAGACAAGCAAGTGAAAACAGGATTAAAGATTTTTTTGACAATGCTGCTTGATTGAGGCTTAGAACGGGCATCAGATTAGCCGTTTGAATTTATTTGCTATAATTTTTAAAAACATGCTACTTTAAAGTAACAGTGTAAAATAAGGTTTCTGGTGCTTTGTTGCCAGCCTGTTTGTTCCAGGTAAGGTTGGATTGGTCTATGCAAATATGCTGAAGATTTTTTTTTCTGTAATATGACCAAATGGTTTTACATGCCATGACCAAATGTTCTTCTGATGACAAATGACAAATATGGCATCCACCTAAGCTGAGAAAAGCTGTCTCAGCAGCTTCTGTTGGGAATGAGAATGCATTCTGCCAGTGTTAGACTCAAATGAAGAGAAAATGTGAGTGCACTGTGGATTTCAGTAAGCCCTTTTTCAGAATAAGTTCACTGATCTTTTTCATGTTGAGCATTGCAAGGCTCTTCATACTGCCGTCTCTGCTGCTTAGAACTGGAGCCTAGGGTTTTTAACAAATGTTTCACTAATGGTATAATGTGAGACTGTGGGATTACTGCTGTTTGAATTCTTTGCTAATAAATTGATACTGTTTCAGACCTGCCCTCTGGCAGCTACATCCAAGAAGATATATCGCATTGCTCGTATCTCTGCGAGGCAAACGAAAACTGCTGTGACATCATGGCAAGCTGTAAATGTGGCACTCACACCGGCCAGTTCGAGTGTATCTGTGAAAAAGGATACTATGGGAAAGGACTACAACATGAGTGTACAGGTGAGTCTCATGTCTCAGTATTTGGGTTTCTCTGTGTGCTCTGAATACATGGGTAATCTCTCTGAGAGCTAAAAGACCTGTTTGGGATGATGGCTATGAACCTGGATCAGAATGCATCCAAGGCTGCCAGAAAACTCTCTGGCTGAACACACAATATAGCTCTAGCAGTCAAACACACCTCATACCTTGTCTTCAGCAATAGCTCAAAGAGATGCACAGGAAAACAGTAAGAATAGGGCAAATGTTCTGACAAAGTAAAGTTTTCCTAAAGCGCAGCACACCAGAAATTTGTGACCATGAGTTTACCAAGGCTGAGGTAATATCTTTTGCTCTCAAGTGCTCATAGTACATTTTTCCCTCATGAGTTTTGCTGATCACATTTTGAACTTTCATAAACTCGCCTTTTCAGAGTGGGGCTATATATGTGGATCTTTGCAGGATAAATTCTGGGTGAAACTTAGAGTCATGTAAATGTGTTTTAATTCTCCCATTATGACTTCCAGTTACTATCGAGCAAGAAAATATTTGAGTCACTAAACAGAGACAAGTCGTGACATTTTGCTAATACTGGTTTTGTTACTACTTTTTGGACAAGCCCTTTTACTCGCATGCATTCTTCACTTTTTCTTTTCCTTCTTCTCCTTGATTACAAACATTGAGATTCAAACTAGAGACAACCAAAGAAAAATAGAGAAGGCAGCAAAAATAATTTAATTTAATAATTGTGATTCTTCATTAGGGCTCTTTCTTCCATTTAATCAATAAAAGGTGAATTGTTTAAATCAACTGCACCTTTCATAGGAGATTAAAAAATATTCAGATCTCCATTTGTATCTTCTTCTCTCTCATGAGATTAGAATTTAACATGATGTTTTCACAGATTTTTTCGGTAAGACTCTCCTTGGAAAGTTCGTGGTCTCTTGGGTTGGATGACCTTCTAGGTTCAAGATAATCCAACTAAATATAGTACCCATCATGTTCACCTCATCAGATACTCCTAAGCACAGACACAGTTACTGGGGAGGTTAGGAAACTGTTGTCTTACAACTGCTGGTTTCTTTTGTCCAGCATGTAGGCCTCATTTTTTTGCAGTACAAGGTATCCATAAAAAAAATAGGTAGCTCACAGGGCAGAAGAAATAACTTATTTCCTTGCTGGTTATTCATTCTTTTGTTTGTATTTAGCTCACTGCTTAAATATAATAATTGAATTCCACCATCTGCATGAATATTTAATAGCTTCCTAGGCTTTTATTTAGGAATATACAGCATATCAGTAATCATATGCACAGCTACTAGGGTAACAGTCTTGGCTTCAAAACACTACATGGTTTCAATTTCTAAAGAGCCTTTCCAATAAAACAGGAAAACATGTGAAAANATTACTGAAAAGACTTTAAACTGAGACTATGTAGGTCCAGCAAGGCAGGCAAGATTTGCATTTTGTATTTTCTTGGACCATGGACCTAATTTTCATCCAAACATTTTTTTCTATGAGATTTTCAGGCTTATTCCTGTTGAGAATATAAAACCAAATCTGATGTTCATAAATTGAATATCTTTCTAGTTAGAAAAAAAATTGCGTTTAATGTTCTACTAGCAGTTCTTTTCTTAGTCACACAGGAAGAACATTAATTCCAGTGGTGAGTCCAGTCATCTAGTCAAAGGAAAGTAAATATTTCTCCTGCCATGCTGTCTCCTTCCTTCCTTTTGATAGGAGTTTCCACTCCCCGGAAGCTGAATCACCCCTTCTCAATATTTTTCTATGGGAGGTATCTCTTTAGCTACTCTGGAGGAGTTACTGACTAAACAAAACTTTCCCAGCCATCTTGGAACTTGGCAGATGGTGCTTGGAAATTTTCACAAAGTTTTCGAGATTCCTCCAAGTCTCAAGACTTCCAGAGTTAACAATATACGTAACAACATATGCTATATTCTTCAGCGGATGCCTACCATGGATCTGGAGGAGAACCACCAACCGTACTCTGAGATTCTGACAGACAGGGAGGGAAAAGAAAGCAAGAAAGAGAGTGTGAAAAAGAATATGGAAAATGTCTTCAAGCAGAGTAAGATCTCAGGCTAAATTTCCCTGTTGAATCTGAAGGTTTGATTTAGTTCATGAAACTGTAGATTTTCAAGGCCTTAGATCTTAGCTTCTTGCTGTCTCGCAAAGCAGTTCTATTTTATGCTTTCATTCACTGATTCTGCATCTTAAAACTGGGTGGGAGTTTGTTTTGATTCCTGTCTCCTCCTTTGCTTTTAATTTCTGAATAAAAAAAATACTCTTTTAAGTTTCTAAGTCAGCTGTCACTAAAAGAGGGCTCCTTGTAAGACCTGCAGCCATTGAAAACTGACAAATTGATAAAGGGGCATTTCTTTGAAGAAAGTGTCAAATGGCTGGTGGTTTGGTATTTTGTGTCACATAACCCTGCAGATCTTGAGATACCAAAACAAAAAAGAAAACAAAAATTTTACATCAGATGATTTTGAATAACTTGGATTACAGATGTGCAAGGAAGTTGGGATATATGTGCATCATGAAGTGCTTTCAAAACATGAACAGTTTGGAAAGACTTGGGAGTTAGATGGACCTGTCTGTCTAGAGAGAGAAAAGCCTTACCAGAGAGATTTTCTCTGTGCACATCTGTCAACCTGTGAATCACTCCTTTTACTGAATAGCTTTTTAATAACGATCCTTTTTCTGTAACCTTATGGGGGTTGAGATACATTTGTATACTTTATTATTTCTAATTTAGTGTTCTTTTGTTACAGGATTACTTTCAATCTGTGATAATACACAGAGTTTGTATTGTGAATATGCTGTGTCAAAATAACTGGCTGTCATTTAAGGAGGAAAGAGCTAAACCGAGAGGAAGTATGCAAAATGCCTGTAACTAAGTAATGCTGAATTGATGCCTAATTAATACTGGCAAAAATATTCCTTGCTGCCATTCTGTGTATTTTTTTATTTTCCTTATAAGTCTTGTGACTCTATGGGTAGCAGTTTCAGGAAACTTTGTGATGGTTGAATACAAAAGAAATGCAAATGTGTTTTTTCTAGTAAGGGTAGGGTAGCTTAACGTCATGATGAGTGAGTACAGGAGTCAGTTTTCTGGTGGTTTTCCACTGAGAGTATTGGAAAACAAATGGATGAGAAAGGTGGATGTAAAACACAGATGTTATAGACAAGGCTGTGGAAGTTTAGTAGGTTAATTATCTTTTTAAAAGTCTTTTTATGTCTTAAAACAATAGTGTAAAAACATTAATAATTATTGGTTTGTGAAGAGTGAAGAAAATGGGTTTTACAAGTGTTTTGTGTGCAAAATAAATACATCCAGAAGCATGCAGACATGCTACTCCAGACTTTTTACGTTTAAATCTGCTTTCTTAAAAATTAGTCCCCTGAAGCCTAGTATTGTATGATTTGCTTCTGGAAATTAGGTAGAGGTTCTCCTACTTGTTGCTACAGAAAGCAAAGCTAGGCTGAGGGAAAAACTTAATTGGATGCTGCAAGATTTTTTGAAATGTAGCACACAGTAGAGACAAATTGGTTCGAAAATTTAGTAGTGTATTGTCAGCATATTCTTCATATCAAGAGAGGCTTTTGGTTGGGTTTTTTGGTTTTTTTAGTTTTGTACTAATGATTGATAGAGGAAGGTTGCTGCACGATCCTGTGGTAGCTTTGCTGTTAATTTTAGTGACTTCTGACACCAAAGTAGTTAGTTTCCCACCTGTACAACCTGCTTTATGAAGATGGGGCATTTCCAGCAGTGAATTTAAATCCAGGTTTAGTCCATCAGAAAAACTCCTAACAAACTCTAGAGTTAGACAGTGAAGTCTCCATTAAAAAAAAATAAAACAGCGTGAGTTTTAACATTTGGCCACAGGGACTTTGCCTGCAAAATTGTAAAAAAAGGAGCTTTTCTTAGTCAGTTTGGTAGAAACTTGTCACATAAATAAATGGCACATGAAGCTCCTGGTGGGTTTTCACTATATCCATGGTTTTGACAAGCCAATTGAAGTGGGTAAGAGTATCTCCACTGTCATCAATGAGATCTGGATCAAGTCTTTGGAACTGAGTGACTCCTCGCCTTGTGTATGAACTAAATATGTCTTCTGTCGCAAAGGTAAAAATTGTAAGTAACATGATAGCTAATACAGGTAACAATGTTTCTATGGTATTTTTTTTTCTAACTCTTTACCATGTAAGTTGTCTCCTTAGAATTTTAAACTGAACTGTAGCAGAAAAAGAAAACCCAGAAACTTAAAAAACCCTTCCAACACAAAAGTTTTCTCTACATTTCTGCACCATTACTGAGGAATTTTTTTTAATAAATGAAATTGTAGGGTAAAGGTGAAAACCCACATTCAATTTTGACATATGCAGAAAAGCAGATGTCCGTGTAATTTTATATCTGTATGTAGTATTGAAAAGCATCCATCCTTTCCTTCTACATGCTATCTGAGGCTTTAGAAAATGAGTGTCTATGCTCAATCAGACTCTTTTCTATTAAGTACAGAACTGTTTCTGAAATAAATTTGTTGGAATGTTAAAAAGTAATGTACAGCTTACTCTTTTTTCCTTATCTTCAAAGTGATATGTCTTGATCACCTCTGAATGTCAGGAAAATAAAGCCTCCAGAATATATGTGCAGTTTGAAGAGAGAAAAAAACAGCCCTTGGAGGGCTTGAGAGATGCAGATTGGAAATAGACATGACACAGAAATAACCTGCTTTCTGTGTCAATCAGACTTTTAGGCTCTCTGTAGAGCCTGTCTCAATGTGTCCTTTGGTTGTAAGGTAAACATTGCAGGCAGTTGTTCTAATAAAAAAGGTTAACAAAAGTCTAAGTACAGTACTAGCTAGGTTTAGCCTTTAGTTAGATGACTGTAAAACCTTTACTGTTAAGGCTGGGCTTTGCCCTGAGGCTCTAGACAGGCTGGAAAGCAAGCTGTCTTTCCTTTACTGAGACTGTGCATGGTGTGAAAACCTCCTTTTTCAGTAGTGCAGTCCTGGTAGATGTGGTAGTTTAAAAGTTTGCCGTAGACATGCCTTGTTGAACTGCTTAAAATGTTCATCAGCCAGTTGTCGCTGATTTTTAAACAGTTTAGGCTCAAATCATTTGACAAGGGCCTTTGGTAAGACTTTAACTGGTCTTGTACGTTTGAGAATCTATTTTAAGATTGGGACTGGCATCATAGCCAGCACTTATTGGAATAGTTGTCCCCTGAAATCGTTAAAGAAAAGTTTTCTACTGCAACATTCTTTGGTTACTTCTGTGGATTGCGTAGTGTCATCTTACTTTCACTACTTTATCAGAAACACATAACCAGGATGTTTTTGTAGATGTATTGTTCCTGAACTTGTGCTATCTCACAAATTAAAAGTAGACAACTTAGCATTCTCTGAGTTTTTTAGTAGCTTTTGTCTTAGAAAAGAAAATACTTAAATTTTTTAAATAGTACATCAAGCCAAAATGAGATAACAGTATACAGAAAAATGTTAATTTTTTTTAGTGAGGAGAGAGGTTAAAAGACTTAAAATTAGTTTTAATTACCTTCCATTGTTCCCTGTGGTTCTCCAGGGCTCCAAAGCTTCACATTTAACTACTGAAGTAATTCAACTTGCAAGTTTTAGTCTTAGTGCCTGTGAGGTTGTGAATAAGTATCAGGATTTCTAGCATCATAAATCGCTCCTGAAGTCATGTCAAAGTTGATTCCTTTAAGTGGACTTGAGCAAAACACTCTTATTGTGACAAAATCAGGCATCCCCTGATGTCTCTACATTTGGATTTTAATGGATTGTACGCACTGTATTTGTCATGTGTCAAACAAGTTTGACTCTTAGCTCTCAGAATCAGTTTCAAATTGAGATGGAGTGTAGGAATGTTTTCTCAGTTTTTTTAATCCTTCTCTTGACTTATGATGTAGAATTCACTCGCTGCCCAAGCCAGTGTACATTGCAAAGTGCTTTCTCTGTAAGAAAGAGTATTTTCATTATTTTAAACAAAAATATCTACTTATGTCCCAATATGATATTGTGTACAAAATGGAATTTGCAGCAATTGCCAATGTTCAGAGCTGGTGAGCTGTTACTTGCCTTGGTTTTGCTAAGAGGGAGAAGACAACGTAGAAGCAAAAGTGCACAAAGCTCATCAGGTCATAACCCATATCTAAATAAGTAATTTCTTTGCTGATCTTGACCTAAGCACAGTCTTTCAAGTACCCAAAAGGCAATATAGAGGTTTTCTCCACTACTGTCTGTCCCCTTGTCTATCACTATCACAAGACCATAAACATTGTAGTGAGAAGGGTTAAGATTGTTTTTCTGCTGTCTCTTTTGTTCGGTCCTGCCCAGCTGACTTCTCTGTGTTATCTGTGACAAGTTGTCTGGCAGGTTCCTCAGATCATTTCACAGTTACTTCAGGGAAGGATCCTCTGTAGTTGTGCTCTCACTCCCTCCCACATTCTCTGCTTCTTCAGACCCACAGGGGTCCAGAAGCACTTCAGATTCTGGTGCCACTCAAGCAAAGACCATGGACAGTGATAAGTTTATGGTGGAGAATGCACTGTGATGAGAAGAGTTCAAAAGCACATTCATCTTGGAGAAGAATTACAGCATGTAGCTTGCAGACAGATAATAGATATTCTATTATATTCTGATTATACCTGCCAAGTATTCAGCAGCCAGAATGTTTGGTTGACTGTCTTACAAGTAGCCATGTTTTCTTCTATCAGCCTAAAACCTGCTGCAGATAGCCCAAATTTCTCAACCTGAAACAATGCTGATTGCATAGTGGAGTGTGATCCAGTCCCTAGGGATTGAGGCATCAGAAGCACAGTTCAATTTAATCAAACAGGAAATTGGTTTTTACTGCATTTGTTGGTGATTTGTTGAAAACAAAATAAGGACTCTGCATAGAAATGTAAACATCTTCAGGCCAAAACCCTAGGGTTTAGTTCATAATCATGAAAAACAAAGCCAGAACAGCAACTCAACACTTCCAATGCAGATGTTTTAGCAGAACTAACACCTGAAAGTAGTTTGAGAAGTTGAATTTTTTTTCTCCCTATTCTGAAATTTATTTAATAGGAAATGTTTTAGTCAATAGGAGTAGGACCTTGGAGTTGGTGAGGAGTTGAGAAACTGAAGTGAGTACAATCTAGTTAAATATATGGTCTAATCTAATATATGGTCTATAGCCATATCATATAGATATAATTTGGACCTGACAGATTTGGAACAAAATCAAATAAAATTAGGCACTAAATTGCAGATTTTAAGCAGTGTAAAGCATATAGAGATAGCAAAAATCTACCATCTGAGTAGGTATGGGCAGATGCAGTGATTTTACACAGACTGCAGATTTTATACTTCCCTTATTGTAATAACCTAGTAACTCGCTCCTTCTCCTGGCCTTTAACAAAATATGCTGGGTTTTTTTCCTCTGACATCAAAAGAAGCATCGTGAAGACAGGAAAAAAAAA
>VXBU01017871.1:127107-162483 GCA_013400315.1 Bombycilla garrulus | reverse complement strand
TAAATACATAAATAATCTTTATTTGCATAACAAACTAACAATATTAACTGAGTTTATTTCCCAGAAAGATTTTTTTTTGTAGTTTTGGAATTAATTTTACACTTTTAGCCTGATAACTTCTAGAAATACATGGGGACATGAGGACATAAATCAGTATTTAAGTTCTAAAAATCAGAAGTACTGGCATGAACTGATATCTGTAGCTGATAGGCATGTATGTGTTTGGGCATCCCCTCCAATGTATCACTAAGGCTGGACTTCATGTGCATGCAAACAGCAAACCTGTATAAAATGTGCTTAGACTTAAACCCAAAGAGTTTAATTTCAATACCTGAATGTCTTTTCTATATATAGATATTGCACAAGTTGTCACGGTCTGTCTTATGATTTTGTAGTTTGAATGAAGCATAGGTAGACTTCCTTTAAAGTTACAATACAATACAACGCATGGAATTTTTTTTTCTTAAGTAAGCCACATGCTTTGAAACAAAAACAGGAGTTACCTTCTGTAAAAGTATATATAGTAATCTCTGTCAATGGTCTTTATTTTTATAATTGTAAAACATTTAAAATACAGCTCATAGCTCTGTGTCCTTGTAATGCAAGTGCGTTCAAATATTAATCTGTTTAATGCACTCGTCATGCTTTTAACGTATAATAACCTGTTTCTTAAAGAAAGTTTTTTAAGTTGGCATAAATGGATTTCCTATATTTTTAATACCGCTGCTATGACCAAGGTGGGTGTTTTGCATTCGGAGTCATTGTTTTGCAGTAATCCTACGTAAAGTGCTGGCCCCAAGCCTACCCAGGGATGCTCAGCACAGCCAGACCTCCCAGTGGAGAAGGTTCTCATTGGCATCCTAACTTTTACAAGCTGTGATGCCTCCTGGGCTTATATTCTTCAACCAGGAAGATTGTTCTTCACATTGTGGGTACTTGCAGTACTAGGATGAGATGCTCACCCAAGGACTGGATCTTCTTCCAGGCAACATCTTCTGCCCCATGGGTGGTAATCCAAGATTCTCATTTTTATCAAGAAAATTTTTTTCTTCTGAGAGTTTATGACTGTTGAATTGCTTAAAAATCTAGGGCTAAATAGTGTCATAGCAAATTCTTCAGACTACTTGGCAGTGAAGAATTTCAGTGTTGCTATCTGCAACCTCAACTGTAAGGTTTGAATGAACCATCCCCTATGTATCAGGTAGAGATAGCTAAACTTCTGAATTGTTTCAGCCTGCTGCCTTTGCTTGAGAGGAAATTTGTAGAACTACTAAGGAGATGGGGGAAAATATATCAAATTGGAACAGAGACATCTAGCTTATTAAATTGCTAATCATATTGCTTTGAGAAGGATGCTTAAAATATACTGACAAAGAGCAGATGGATGAGCAGGTTCAGTACTGTCTGAAATTAATGCAGAGCACATGCTGGGGATAATAGAAGATATTATAGAGTTGGAGAACATGGTATGACTTAGAAATCTTTCCCTGATCCCTACACGTGAAGGCAAGCTCAGGCTTTTCCTTTGCAGTCTTTGTACAAGTCATACATGTCAGATACTTAACTAAAGCCACTTCCTTGCCTATTTTTTTTTAAATCCTAGCATTCTCCTGCCACATTTTTGGTGGTGGTGGTTTTTGTTTTGGTTGGTTTGTTTGTTTTCGTGTGATTTGTTGTTGGTTTTGGTTTTTGTTGTTTGGTTTTGGTTTGTTTGTTTGTTTGTGTGATTTGTTGGGTTTTGTGGTGTTTTTTGGTTTGGTTTTGGTTTGTTTCTTGGCCCTTTGTTTGTTTCTTGGAGTTTTTTTGTAACATCATACCTGTTGAAACTGCAGAAAGGTGGATTACTATATCTGCCAAAAGTTTAGATTTGTTTTTCCTTATCTTTCTAAAGGCATTTCATAATCACAATGTGGACAACCTGACAAACTTACCATGTAGAAGATGTTAAGGAAAACCATTTTCCTAGATAATAAATATGACTACAAAAGCTGTAATTTCTGGAGGTAATCTCTACAATTGAGACCCATCATGTGGAACGTCCTAGAGAAGCAAGCTTAAAGATCTTCATGTGCAGGTCCAGTAAAATATACTTTAGAGGCCGTGATGGTCTGTAATCCTGCTGGCTCAAGCAGAGAATGGCTCATAAAATGGTTGCAGCCAAAGCCAAGAGATGTCACTGTGCAATACATGGAGTTGGCAGAGGGCTGGGGAGTTCCATGCAGGTGTGGACTCCCTTGCTATTCGCGTTCTTACATTGCAAAGGTTACTCACACTCTAAGTGTGCAGCAGCAGCAGCAGAAGGGGGTTTGGAGGCAGGAGGGAGTTTTGAGCAATACTGTATGCTTTGGACATCCCAAACCCATCTTCTGCTGCAGCAGTAAGGACTAAAGTGTCAGAAAGTTTTTGACTGCTTGGTATGGAATGGGGATCTCAATTTCCTACATGACACCATGGCTTGTCCTTGTAAAGTGCCTTTTATTTGGCAGGCTATTGTCAAAAGAAATTCATAATAGTCCCTTGTTCTTACTGCTGCTTCTAAGCGAGAGTGTGCTTGGCCTTTAGACAAATCTGATCATGCAGTACTTTATCTTGTTGAGAAATGCAGATTTAAAAGTAAAAAGATATAGAACAATACTGTGCTGTAATTTCTCTATATATCCTCTATTATTAAAGTTTTAATTCCCATTTAGTAAAATAACTAAGTTTTATAGTCAGGCCAATTCAAGGTAGCAAATTTAAAATACAGCTAATGGCAAATACAGCTACAAGAGCTCCTTCTTCACACACAAAGGTTACAGTGGTGACTTGTATTTTTTTTCGCTGTTGTCAAGGCATAGCAATAATAGGTGAAGTAAAGGAGTGGAAGGGAGAACCCACAGCTTAAGACAGCAGTTCTCCAAGGACATAAATGTGAATTAATTTGAGGTTTTGGCTGTAGGTCTTCCACATAATGGAAACACAAGGAAGCATTTGTCAGCTCTAACATCCACACAACTAAAAATTTCCACTGTTTGGAGATCCTGTAACCTATGTTCCATCTTTTTTAGTGGGCAGCAAGAAACCAAGTAAGAACAGGTGTTCATGGTGTACTGTAATTCTGGGACAGATCTGTTGAGTACCTATCCATGCAAACAATGTCATAAAAATAATTAGAGTATCATAAACACAACTTGTTTAAATGGCAAGCTAGGCTTTCCTTCCTCACTGAAGATATTTGGAGGCTGAGTTATAAAGACTGTTGGAAATTTGCATTAAGGTATCATTTCATTTAGGCTTTGCACTTTTGGGGAAAAAAAATGAGAATTATAGACTACAGTCATCAGAGTAGCTGTGTATCAATAGAGCTCAGGTTGATGCAGAAGAGAGCAGGATATTTCCTAGCTGATTCCTGCCATATCCCACAAAAGATAAAACCTTAATCAGATCCTTCATTAGCATAAAATGTGGAAAAAAATGGTTCATGCCAGGGATTACTTAGTAAAGGTAGTTAGTGGGAGAAATTATGCATTGAAGAAAAATACAAAATCCCTCAATCTTTGAAATATGTGGAGTTTGAGTCTTGTCTCTCGTAACACTGAGATAATTGAAGAATAATTCCATTTCAGTGACTTAGAGAACTAGACTAGTTGGAGAGGAAATTGAGTTTGCCTGCTCCCCCAGGATTTTGAAAGTTTTACATTTTTAAGGCAGAAACATTTATCCTTAATATTTGTACTTGTACATTTAGAGGAAAAATTATGATCCTGTGTCACAGAGTAGAAGAACCCTTTGTCCCATGATCTCCACCTGTTTATGTCCAGATTGGAATCTTTATGCCCTTGTGGGGGTTCAGTGCTAGTTGGGTTAACTTTGCTGATGGCTTTAATATTTGCGATTTTACAGAAGCCAAACTGGACAATGCATATTAATTGTTAGGTGAATCAGAAATAAAGGTTTTTTTTGTTGTCACTTTTACAATACTAAATTATTGTGTGGAAATTAAAATGTCAGTTATTTCATAGTTGTAAGAAGGCAGAACAGAATTCCTACAGAATTTGAAAGCCTGTTCTTTAATTTTTAGTGGCCTTTTCTAACATTCAGTGTTCATTGCTCAGCTTCAGACAATGTCTTGATATATAGTTGTGCTGTCAGTATGGTTAGTTGACTGAAATGTTTTTATGTATGCCCTGTGGGTCTTTCTTTCTAGCAAACCCCTGTCTTTTTTCTTTTCTAGTGATTTCTTTTCTCTGTGCAATTTAAGTATAAGTAAGAAAGTGCATTCCATTGGTAGCCCAACATGTCATCAAGCGCAGTAATGTTCAAAACCAGAAGAGACATGCTCGATTTTTCTTAAAATTTTCAGTTAGTTATATAACCTAGGAGAACATATTTGAGGAGGAAAATGCACAAGGCTTGCTGAGGTAACCAGGTATTACTTCATTATCATTTGTGGTGAGAAAGTTATTGCACTGTCATTACTACAGACAATAGAATCTGCACGTGACTTGTTAATTAATATCTACCAGTTTATCAAAGCAAGTCATTGATGATAACTTCAATATGAGCCTGTGCTTGGAGAATCATCTTTCTGTGCTTGGAGAATTTGGGCCTTGTGCTTGTTTGAGTTAGCACACTAATCCCTGCTTCCAGATATCCTCTAACAAAGAGGTAATCCTCTGGTGTAGCTCAGTGTTCACAATTCAAGTCTCAAGAGGAGAATTACATTAAACAGAAAGCACTTTGCTGCTCTTCCCCTCGCTTCTGGGCAGAAAACAACATGGTTCACATATAGAAATTCACATATTTTTGGGGGAAATAATGTATGCAATGTGCACATTAATTTCCTCTCTCTTTGAAGGCTGATACTGTTAAAATTGTTTTCCCATTTTTAAATTCTTGCTTCTTTTTGTCATTCTTGACAGTGCCAAATTGGTGCTTATTTACACTGGGGTTCCTTCACACACTATTTTGAGGCCTTTTACACCCTGGCATTGCTGGGAAAAGGGAAGAAAACCTTGAAAAAAAATTTAATTGTTTTTACAGATTAGCATCAAAGAATATGATCTTGCCCTGTAGTGAGTTTTTTGCTGGTACGGAGTTGGTAAATGCATACAGGTGACTAGAATGAAATTTGGCACTATTTGATCCTAGAAGATTCCTATGATCAGTCGTGGCTTGAGCCACATGTGCTCTTCAGATGTGCTTGCCCCTTAAGCTTAGGCTTAGCTTTGAATCCATCACTGAGTGTAGGCTTGGACCATGCTGTAGTGCTAGCTGGGATGGGTCTGCAGTCCAGCTGGGTCAAGCATGGGCAGTCTAGAGCAGATGGCCAGGGCTCTGCTCATCCACAGCTGATTTTGGATGGTTTTAACATGAGCTGTGGCCAGGCTAGCCTCTGTGACTGTTACGGAAATTATGGAAGTGCACAGTGTGCTAATGTTCTATCCTTAAACCCTCTCTTTGACATCTCAGGATAGGCTGTGTGATATCATATGCATAGAAATATCTCTGTAAGCCAGCACATTCTGGAAAAGATTCTGAATGAAACTTGTGTGGAGTTTCATAGTTTTAATATGTCCAGGGCATATATGGGATCAGTGAGCAGGGATTTGGACATGAAAAAAAATCCACGTAAAATACGAAGTTAGAATATAGTTCAACTTCCTGTAAAGGCAGTGATAAGCATTTGAAGCATACAAAAAGAATGAGGACATTAAGGAAAACATGTTTTTCTCAGTAGAGACAGTAATAACCATTTTAACAGTGTTATTTACCTCCTGCTGCGTGACTGGAAAGAGCAAATTGTAAGTGTGATTTCAGAATTAATCATTTTCTTCAAAGCCAGACTGATTCAAAGCTCTAAGCAAATTACTGGGTTTATTGTTAAAAATGCTCACATCATAGAGTGGGTGATTACTTTTATCCCATAGTTCTCAAAACAGACAGAGAAAATTGCTGCCGTTTTTTTTTATTTAAGGTTAGGTTGAAAGGAAGAGGGAGATTAGGCTGGGGGGTTGTTGGTTTATAGGGAGACTTTTCGGAATGAAACACCTAGTTAAGATGTCAATTTCCATACATGGGAAAGAAGAGACTGATTTATTTCTACTGGCATATGGAGGGCAGATCTGTCATAGAGCAGGTCCCCTGTGATGCTTAATTTTCACTCTTTCCTGTCTCCTCTTGGATGCACTTCATCACTTTGTACTGGATACCATTCTAAAAAGGATGCACAGAGACCTTCAAAAAGTGCCAGATGGAAATATTTCAGACATTTCAGAGTAATATCTCTGATACTCTGAGAGTCTAAAGCAGGAGAGAATATTTCAGAGACCTGTGATGTCTAGGCTGGGAATTTCTGCACAGAAAAAAGGAAAGAAGCTATAGAAGTCCAAGAAAATTGTCTTAAATGGAAAGATCAGGTGAATTATATGAAAGGGACTTTTTTCCCAATAATTTTCTGAAAATTCCAAAACAATAATTAAAACCTGCCAACTCTAAATCTGATTGGATTTTTCTGCCCTATTTCCTTCCCGAAATATTTTGTTTTGTGTTTATATCCCTTAGTGAATAGGTATTGTCATTGTCTTTTTAAAAGTGAGATTAAAGTACAAATTTGTGAATCCAATTTCAGCACCCACAATTGCCTCTTCACTGGAAGCCACTCAGTTGTTTCCTTAAAAAAAATCCACAGTTTTCTGAAAATCCAACTAAAGTATTTTCTCTGTAAGCTTTCCAAAATATCATCCTCCTTCTGGAACGTTCCACCTGTTCATATTGGCTGATTTTTTTGGGGGGTATATTCCATATAACTTGGCTTATGAAAGTCAATTCTCTCATGATAGGTGAGGGAAAAGAGAATGGCTTTTCTTTTCCTTTGTTTTTTGGTGTTTTTTTTCCAGTTGCCTAGAAAGCACTAGGTTTTCATTAGTAAGCAAAGAGGCAGAGTATCTTAGCATCTAAGTCACAGAATAGACCAAGTTGGTCTTACACCTACCAAATAAGAGGTTGATGCTGCCAGAATGTCTGAACTCCAGGAAATACAGCTCCATAGGAGAGACCAGCTCCACAGGCAAGGCACACCTAACTAGGAGGTTAGGTTTAAGGAGGAAGTCACTTGAGGGTACTTATGGTTGTACAGTTCTTCATACCATTCAGACCTACATCAAATGATGCAAATTGACTGGGGGGAGAATATGAGAGCCTGACCTGCATTGTGAAGGAGAAAATGTGGCCATTTTGTTGCCGGTTAAGTTAATGTAGTGAGTTTTTGACTGGATTTAAGTGTTTCTATTGCATAACCTTCTCAGACTATTTCCTGAACTTTTCATTAAGAATTACATTTTTCACTACAAGTGGTGGTGGATTTGCATTCTGTTCACAGTGGTAATCTGGTCAATCAAAATTTCACTTTAGCAGCCCCTGTTGATTAGTCACTCCCCTAATTCACACATCCCTGAAAGAAACACAAATAATTACAGTGGTTTCCTGAAGAATAGAGTTCAAGGCAGAGGGCAGTAAGACTCAGAGCTATCAAGCCCATCTGAAGTTCTCTGGTGAGAGGTGCCTTTTCCCTGTGCATTTTCCCTGCCATAGAAAACCTCACCGGAATGTTTGTAAAACTTGTGTGTGTACGTGCACAGAATTAAAAATATGAAATACATATAATACTCATATGAGTTCAAAGGCTTAAAGGAGTAGTGACTTTGATTAATTCCTCCATTGTTTGTGCCTGTCACATTTTAGCACTTCTAGTATATAGATCATGTATTTCATATGACTATAATGTGTAAATCAAAGGCAGGGGGTTTTGCTGGCTTGTATTAGCTTTTTACTATGAATCTCTATGCATTAAACATCTGTGTAGTTTTGAATGGCATGGATTAAGTCTGAACTAATTTTTTGCACTTTTGAATCAAGAATGTTTTCATAAGGTCTGCACAGATTTTGTCAGTGAAAATATGGTGTGTCTTCTGGGACTGGGTTTCTTTTCAAGATGATTAATCATGGTCTTAATGTCAGTCCCCCACACAGTCGCTATAGATAATTCCACCGAGTCTGGTAGGCATTAATTCAAACCTGTTAGGAGCTCTGCGGTACTTAAGTGGAGAATGCTCCTGCCATAAGTGAGACTGAATATATAAATGAATAATGTAAAAAGAATAAAGCAACATACCTGAAAAAATATGCTAGGTGAAAATGTCCTGAATTCCTTTCTGTTTTCTTTTGCTGAAAGCTTGTCCACCAGGAACATACAAGCCTGAAGGGTCACCAGGTGGAATCAGCACTTGCATCTCATGTCCTGATGAGAATCATACTTCTCCACCAGGAAGTACCTCCCTTGAGGATTGCATATGCCAGGAGGGGTATCGTGCTGTAGGACAAACCTGTGAAGGTAAGTGTTTCTCTCCATACAGGAACAGAATACCCCTGGAATGCACAATACAGTTCTGGGACAAATTTTTTTATGTGGTTTTGCACTGTGAGGGACATGTCAAATTGCATGCAAGATTTTCTCTGTCATTCCAAACCAGCAAAAATACCAAGGTGCAATCTGAGTTAGCAATTTTAAAAGATTGTTTTCCTTCAGTGGCGTACTGCACTCCAGCTAGTAACCACTTTGTTGTGGTTGTTTAATTATTTAGTTGTTCACTGCCCTGAACTGAAGCCCCCTGAAAATGGTCACTTTGTCCAGAATGTCTGCAACAATTACTTTAATGCTGCTTGTGGAATCCGATGCAAAGCAGGATTTGATCTTGTGGGAAGCAGCATCCGGCTCTGTCAACCAGATGGGCAGTGGTCTGGATCAGAGGCTACTTGCAGAGGTAGGTGTTTGAAAAGTATTTTTTCCTGTTGTTCATTCTTAGCAGTGGTTTTTTTTACTCACTGCATGGCTGGGTGTGCAGATCTGATCGTGTTAGCCCTTGTGTGAAGTAAATTTCCAAATGTTGGCTCCCACCCCAGTCACTCTGTTTCCTTCCTTTCTAAAATGGAAGGAGGACTTCTATAATGGAAAAAGCAGAGCAAGATTTACTAGAGGGACAGTCTTTTGCAAGTGAATATACAGTCTCCTTCCTTCAACCTCTCTTCACCTATGAATTTTTGTATCTACACTGTATAAATCCAGGGAACCTACCAAGTATTTACATATGTAACCAGACCTTGCCACCTGACTGTTCTAGATCATCCACCACACTCTCAGCATAGAGGGGTATTGGTGTTGGGAGACATTAGCCACAGAATAATTTCATTTTGCTTTCTTACAATTTCTTCTTACCAAAAATAGGAAAGTTTGGGACTTGAGCAGGATCTTCAAAAGAATTTTGAGTGGAATTTCAGTAGGGAATGACTGACAATACCCTAGAAGTTCACTATAAAAGAATGTCAGCCAGAAAGAGCATCCTGAAAAACATTATTTCTGGGTTTTCTGATAGGAACGGAGTTTTGTTTTGCTGCAAAAAAAAAACTGCCTGAGCTTGGGTTTCTGATGATTTAGAATGAAAACTGCAATCCCATGCCTGTATATCTGCCTGATATATCTTTGAAGGAGAGAATGATGAAAAATAAACCAGGTGGAAGCCCTTATCTTCTGAACAGCCACAGGATGTTCAGTATGTTTAATTTGACTTCAATGTCCTTGATGTTAGTGTGCTGCACTGGCAGCTAGTAAATAAAAAACTGTCAGCTCATTGTGTAACTCTCGTCCTGGCCTTGTGTTAGGGGAAAAGGCAGGATTGATTTTTGAAGGAATTAGCACCATATGACAGTACAGCAAACACTACAGCCCTGAAAGAAGCAGCAACTTATGGTTCTGAAAGGAGGAATCTGAGCTAGAGATCAGTCTCTCAGGACATTCTCAGTATAGCAGTTTACTTCAGCTTAGATTTATAGGAACTTTCTTCAAATAATCCCAGAAATATTAGGCTTCCTTTTTAGCTTACAGTGAAAAGAGGAAAAGGTTTCAATAGAAAATAAATTGCTGGCCAGTACTATGAGGGAGGGTATCTTGAGTAGCAGGATTTGGAGCTGTGGACTTTCCAGCAGTCAAAACTTAGACTGAAGATGCATACTGCTTCAGGCACACTGGAATATTGGGAAAGAGCGCCTCTGTCAAAGCTTCTGTCACACAGGTTCCCTTTTTCCAAAAAGTCTGGGAAAAGCTGCAGACGGCCACAAAGAAGGGATCCTTCATCTTCTCTTTCATGGAGAAGTAGAAGATTCTAGTACTTGAAAAGCTTCCTGGAACATTTAAAGCAATTTGCCTATTTGGTGTTGAAGTGTGATCTTTCTTTAACAGGGAATTTGGAAAGTGAGGGAAAAGTCTGCGTTGAGATGCTGTCTTTATATTGAGCTAATATCCTTTGAAGCACTGGAAGGATATATTTTTGCTTTGTTTGTGGTGTTGTCCGTCATACTGAAGACTTCCAATTAAAAAAATAAAATTTAAATCCCACTGTTACATGTGCTGGATCTGCTAGTCTTGATTCACTCAGGGTATGAAAGGGAGCAAGATCAAAGGAATGGTTTATAGCTGTCTTGTTAATCCCAAGAGTATTTTATCACATAAATTAGGAAGAGGAGACTGAAGGAAAATCCTTTTCCACTGCTTTGGATTTTGATATTAAATACTGCTCAGTTCTTTTGCTAGCTAAAATCTGCTGTGCTAATAGAAAGTGATTAATGCAGTCGTATGTCATGCAATTAACAGTGGCCCAGGAAAAAAAACGACTGCAAACTATTTATTTAATCCGGAAAAATTTTATTAGGAGAAGCCCCAGAGCAAGCAGAATATACTGTTATTGTTGTTACTGTTTCCACTGTCTGTGTGGAAATGTTTCTCTGTCATGGAAAATGTGTTACTGATAAGAGGATGGGTTGGTAGCTGTGTAGTCCTTCCAGAAGAATTGGCTAGACAGCAGGTAGTGAAGGGACGGCCTTCTTTGCAGGCACATTAACATTGACAAGAGCCTTCTCAGTGCTCTTAATTCATTCAGGCTTCCTAAGTAGTAGAGTTTGGTAGAATTTGCTTCTTTTTACTGCAGATTGGGTATTTCTACTTCTGTACAAACCTCAAAAGAGCAAGCCTGCTTTCTTGTGGATGAAGTACATGAGATTCAGCTGTAAATATGTTTTCTTATTCCCCCTACTAGAGTTAAGATACAGCATGTTATGAAGCTGCTCTGAAGCTCAGAGTGCCTCACAAAATGAGCATTTCTGAATTTTTAAAAATTTTAAATACACTTGCTAAAGAATGCCTGTGTATATGCAAGCACAAGAGAGTAAACATGAGACAGTGGTAATTTAAAGATATATTAGGTACATCTGGATGTCTTATTCTTCTTTTCTTATTTCTTATTTTTCTTTTCTTCTTTCTTCTTTCTTATCCCATATACCTAGGTTTTGCTGGGTTTTTTTCCACTTAGGTACCACAGTAGCTGTTTTTTTAAAAAAGACATTATTTAACATGTGTTGTTTGTAGCTTTCAGAGGCTGTGTAGTTACTGGTAATTGTAAGAGATGGCTTGCATTTAAAGCAGCATTCAGCCTACATGCCCATTAATTAGTTTGAGGCGTCTAGTGGCGTCCACTTGCGTGCAGAGTAAACAATCACTGGAGAAAGAAGAGGTTGCCAACTTGGTTTCCCTTTGCGTGCATTTGTAGAGGAGATTGTTTTGCCTCCTACCTGGCAGGAGCAAGATTAGGTTAATTGGTAAAATCAGCTTCCCAAATCACAGCAGAGATGCAGCTCTCTGAAACCACCCATCACCAGAGGTTGCCCTCCTGTTGGCAAGGTAAACAGAAGCTGTGGAAAACAATCAAGTGAGAGCAGAGTTCCTCTTGGGAGGAAGGGATGAGAGGCTGTTAGAGCTGGACCTATTTAGCCTGGAGAAGACTGAGAGGTGATTCTATAAATGTGTGTAAGAGGAGGGAGCAAGGCTCTTCTTGGTCACGCCAAGCAATAGAACAAGAGGCAATGGGCAGAAACTGATGCTCAGCAAGTTCCATCTGAGTATAAGAAAGAACTTCTTTACAGTGAGAGTGACTTGTGCACTGGAACAGGCCACCCAGAGAGGCTGTGGAATAGCCCACACTAGAGATAGTCAAAGCTGTCTGGACACAACCCTGTACAAGGTGTTCTAGGATGACCAATATAGAGCAGAGAGGTTGGACTAGATATGCTCCAGGGGCCCCTTTGAACTGTAGCCATTCTGTGATTTTGTGAGCTTAGGGAACAGCCGTCTTCTTGGTTATATTTTTGAGCAAACTCACCAGCTTCCCTTAGGTGTTTTTATCCCTCTTTTGAACATACTAAGCGTATCTGCCAACTTCAGCTGAGATCAGTTTTAAATCAGAGTTTTTCACCCATTCTGGAAAGGTTATTAGTATATCGTCATCGTCACATACTCTTCTCCAGACAGTAGGTGTGTGCAGCTCATCTACTTGAGGGACCCAAAGGCCAGGCAGTGTGTACGTTGTTCAGAGTTTTTTCTGGAGGGGACCAAGGACACAAATCACTAAAGGACACAAGTGTTGGAGCATGACATCCTAGCTGAAAAGGATCTGCACTGAAAGGCAGTACAAAGGAAAGAGGTCCTACTGTAAAATCATGGGTTATGATATTGGAATATAAGACCATAAATCCAGGTCATACCATTGCTCCTTTTTTCTTACTATGATCATTCATCTCTTCCAGGATCATCTTAATCACAAGGTAGCTTTGTGCTAGATTGCAGCATCAGGATTCAGCAGTAAACCCATAAGACAATCTGATGATCACTCTACATTTCCCTGCTTCCCTTTCTGCATACACATCCTGCACAGGACTACATTCTCCTTGAAATCACACTACTTTCAGTGTTTGCAAGACATTACAGGACAAAAGCCTCTGTGCTGAGCAGCAGCCAGGACTGTCTCCATGCCTGACACCTGAAAAGGGTCTATTTTTTTTAGCATTTGTTCCATTTCATCTCTCACAGACCTTGTATACAAGTGATACAAACAGCTGGCATTCCGTCTTCCTCTCTTTGTCTCCTCCAGCATGCTGAGCATTTTCTGGTCTGATTTGCTGAGGCTTACACATGTCTGTATTCTGTGCATGCAGTCCTGAGTGCATGAGAAAAATTCCTGAATACAAGGACATTGTCATCCAGCCTGTTCATAAGCTCTTAGCTCTTTCTCTTGTGTGTACTCAGTCCATACCAGTCTGCCAGTTTGAAATCCCCCAAAAAATTCTGACACCCTGTTGGAGACTAGAAACTCCCAAGAACACACACTTCTTCACAGGATTCTATTTGCCTGCAGCTGTCCTGTTTTGAAGGCTGATAGACATTACCAGCTCAGGCTGCACATTGTGTACCAGATGCACTGTTAGTTTGTTAGTTTGAACTTAGGTCAATACTTAGGTGAGCTTGGAAGTTGTGCCTAACCTCATACATTCTATGTAGGAGTGTTTCAGGAAGAGGAAGGTATCAAGTCTTTGAAAAAAAATCTGCTCTCTACTAGTTCTATTCCCTAAATTAGTACAAACTACTGTAACTACTGTACAAGACAGCATCTCTCCTAACTCTGAAAAACTGAGCAAAGTAGTGTAACTCCACTGATATTCAGTGCTGAGAGTGAACTTTTTTCCCTTTGCAGTTCGAACATGTCCCAGACTTCGGTCTCCTCAAAATGGACACATTAATTGTTCAACAGCTGATATTTCCTACAAGACAGTATGTTTTGTGACCTGCAATGAGGGCTATGAAATTGAAGGAAACGGCAAACTCACCTGCCAGGGAAATTCTCAGTGGGATTCAAAGGAGCCAAAGTGTGTGGGTAGGTATCTGATCTAACTCTGTTCGTGTTTGTGTGTAACCTTTTCTGACTTGCTGTCACAGGTGAGAAGTTCTTCATATTTTAATAACTGATGAAGCTAGGATACGAATGAGAATTTGTCTATGGATGTTTTATACAGATATTTGAAGTTGGGGAAGGGCAAAGGAATTTGTAAATGGAGAAAGTGAACAGATTATCATTTAAATACAGCATGGACTGCTGATTACTGAAATAATCGTTGTATCTCATTAGTGTCAGACACTGTCACACGGTGTGTTGCAAGAGATAGAGAAGGAGTAGCTCTAGGGATTAAATATGAACAACCAGAAGTTTGAGTTACTGTCATAAAGCTAAAGTTGATCTGCCGACATGGACTAGTTTATGTTAGCCAGGAGCTATGAGTGCTGACCAAAGTTGCAGCAGTTGTCACTTTTGCTGGACTCACAGCAAGGAAATAAGAGTTTACATAAATTAGGAGCTAAGCACCTCTGAGTCAGGATTCAGAGGTTACACCAGTTGTGCAGGGATAGGTAAGCATGTATTGCTCTTCCAAAAATAAAGGACCATATATTTCAGAATTTAGGACTGTTTTCGACTAGTGACAGGTATTGAATTAAGTTTGAAAAGTAAGATGATGAAATACAGTTGAAACACTTCCAAGCATTGACTAAAGAAAAGAAAAAAAAAAAGCACAAGTCCAAAGTCCAGCAGTACAGAAGCTGAGCCAGTGCTGACTAAAGGATGAAGTATATGTCACCTAGATCCAGTAAATGCAGTGTCAGTAGGGTGACTTCACTTGAACCTCTGTTTTATTGCGGTCTTAAAAATGTGGACTTTGTGTGAGACAAGCATAAATTTCTAACTGTAAAGATATTCTCTGAAATTATGAAAATAATCCACAAGAAATAATTTAACAAGACAGTTTGCTAAGAGATGCTAATCTTTCTTCTGTTAAAGTCAGTGGAAAAACTTCAATTAACTTCAAAAGGAAGGGACCCTGAAATCTGGTTGGAATATTATAATTAGAAGATTAACCATATTCATCAGTTGAATTCATCCTTACTAGCTTAGTATTTTGATTAATAAAATCCAGCTCTGCTCTCTATCAGAAGATTTCTTCACACCATGCAATATTGCCTCCATGCTGGATTACCCATGGCAATACCTTATTTATGCTGAGTCTGAAAAATTCAGTGAGAAAGTTACCTTTAATTGTCAGAAAGGAAAGAATGTTAGCTAGAAAGCATCTCTGCTGCTTCTCGTTGTGGCTGGTGTTTAGAACAAGATTGCTGAAATTCTGGTTCAATATAAAAGTGTGGAGTTTTATTCAAGGAAAGGTGTAAATCAGAGCACTGATATGGTTTCCTCCTCTTGAAGGTTGCTGGTACCCCTTGTACCCATTTTCTGAATGATCATCATTGTCATGGAGGTATTGTCTGTTTATTTTTAGTCCACAAACTAAACTGTTATTTACAGTCTGCTATATAAAAGGCATTGGAAATCCTTACAAAGGTATTCAGACATTCACAATTGCTAATTTATTCATTTCATATCCTTCTGTTAGAAAACTGAAATGGAGTTGTCTTCAGTCTGTTACCCCAAAACAGATTTGTGGGTCTTCAGGGTATCCTTCTAGCTGGTTGTCTGAATGCTTTTCAGCTTGATTGCTCATCAGTGCAAAGTTTGCTAACACTCAGTGAGTGTTAGCTCACTGAGACTGTACCACAGCCATGTGTAACCGTAACTGACACTGCACCATAACATTTCCTGGTTTCCATTGCTTCTGTGGGGTCTGTTGTAATGCATCTCTTTCCAAGAGACTGGAAGGTTATGCAAGTATGGATATTGCACATGTTTGAATTTTTGTCTTTGTCATTAAAGGTATTGTTAGCAATGAACTACTTCTGATGAGGCTACATATATTTTATACGTGGCTGACAAACAATTTATCTTCTGAAAAGGGAAGCTTTGTCATTTCTCCAGCTTGAGGGAAAAAAAAACAAAACCAGGAAAGCTCCATAGTAATTTTTTGTGTTTTCTACCCCTGGCAAAAGTTTAATATCAATGACTTCAAAATTAATAAATTTTGCAAGATGTTTTTCTCCTTTCTTTGTTCAAGGTTTAGTGAAGTAAAAATACAAATGACATCCAGGGTGTTGATGCCATCTAGTGTTGAAAGAATTCCTAGTTCACGCTTGTGATTGCAGCTGGCCAGTTTTTTTTCCTGAAACAGTCTTGGCAAAGGAATTGAAGGAAGGAGGCATGATTTGCTGTGTAATCTTCTTCTCTGTCAAGTTCCTTTTGGTTTTGGGAATTATAATACAGTGTTGTGTTTCATCACAGGTGGTTGCAGGTGAAAGTAGGTTCTTGTGTCTCCTTAGAAATACTTCTTTTTTATTAATTCCCTATTGATACGACTAATGTCACGGATATTCCTCTACCCTTAATGAATTCTAGACTTTTGGATCAGCTTGATCAAATTCTGGAGCTGAGCACAGATAAAAAAATCCAAGCAACACTAATACAGTAGCTTTTACTGGTAAAAAACTGTCCTACTTAAAAGAAAATCCCTTGTGCTAGATATACCAAATTTTATCCTGATTTTTGTTACATACTTCAGGATTGTGCTGTACTTGGATTTTTCTAGTATAGCTGGATGTGTCTCAAGCAAGAGGCACAGCTGTTTTTGCTGTCCAGAGAGTTGCAACTTACTCTGTTTTTCATGCTTACATGTTTCACAATTTCTCTACTTGTTTCCAGAGTAATATACATTTTAATGCTTTTAACTAGCTTCTACAAATATTGTTTTTAAAATTTGTGGTCTTTTTGCTATTTTTTACCTTCATGCACTGAGCAATCAAACTTAGGGTTTGGTTTGTTTTTTTTCTGATGGAGTTGTTCCACCTTGCAGAGCCAACAGTATCTGCCTGAACTATACAGATGTGTTAGAACTGTTTGTGACCTGTGCATCCTACTGAAATAAAGTGTAGTTATTAATTGCTTGGGCTTTTAAACATTTTAAATGTTCTCAACATTTCAGCATTGAGGGTTTACACTTCAGGAAATACACAGAATGCTTAGAATCTTTAAATTTGTTTCAAGCATAAAAACCAGTTTTCAGTTACTTGCTGCATACTTTGGGAAAGGAGAGGAGAGAAAAGGAATGTGAAGTATTTTGAATGAGAATCACTTTTCTATCATTAAGCCATTGCTAAGAGCTAAGTAATGCTTCCCTTCTGTGTAGCTGGGTTGGGTTTTGTGTTTTCTTGGTATAGAGACCTGTCTGATTTCTACACTGACAAGTTATAAAGAGATACAAATCTTCTCATCAGCTTTGAATAAAGAAGCATTTTTCTTGTGTGTTTGCCTATTATCTGTTGTAAGAAACAGTACTGAAAATGTACTAATTGCATTCATGAGGTACCCCTTTTTGCCCTCTTTGTTAATGTCTCCATATTTGACGTAAAAATAACGTTCCTAAAAACAACAGCTTAAGAATCAAACAAAGCTTTTGTGAGTGTGTTTAAATACATCATGGTTTTTGCTTTGATGCAAATGGTCTTCAGGATTTGTAGTGAACCCTAGTAATAAAATAGTTAAAAACTTGCATTTTAAACCTTTAAGAAACCATCAACCCTTCCTGATTTTACAGAGCTCAGCTGCTTCCTATGGTCACCCTGAGTCTTTCCATCTGTTTTGAACACATACAAGACCAAGTTCAATTTCATTTGGTTTGGAATGCAGTACACAAAATTATGTGTCATCCCTAACCTATAAAGAGCTCATGGCAAAGTATTCTTCCTCTTCTCCCTTTCCTGTTTCAAGATAGAGTATAGAAGGTGTAGAAAGCTGCAGATACCTCTTCTATTCCCTCTCTCTTTGTATGGTCTAGTTTTCATAGAAGCAAAGAAATGCAACTGCAAAGCAACAATGAAAGATGAAGTAGAAAAGAAGAAAAAAAAGGCCAAATCTAGAGAACAAAATATACTGGATCTGCATGAAAATTACCACAGTTCTGTTTCAGTGAAGAGCATAAGCAAGAAAACAGAAGACTTGATAAACTGGTTGCTGTTTTCTTTAGTCAGAATTGAAAGTCAAGTAGCAAAGTTTCATCAGGTTGTGATGTTATGGTGCACTTATACCCTCACAGACTCCTGAAAAGACTGTGTAGTTTCTGTTCCCACTAATTTTCTGTATTACTTTATTTACAGGTTTTTTAGAAAGTGTACTTTGTGTACGTCAGTTATATGTCATGTTCTACTTCTCTCTTGCAGAAAAGCGTTGTCCCATCCTCCAGAAACCAGCAGGTGTGACAGTTCTCCCTCCCAGATGTGGGCTGGAGCCTGCTATGTCTGGGACTGTGTGCCAGCTGAGCTGTCCCAAAGGATTCATCTTGTCTGGAGCTAGAGAAGAAATAAGGTGCATTTCATTTGGGAGATGGAGTGCAAACATCCAGGAGGCTCTGTGTAAAGGTAGAGACCAGCACAAAATTGTGTCTATGCGTACATGAGTGCAGAGTTGAAGGGAAGTACACAGCAAATAACTGAGTGAGGACAGGCTTCAACTGGGGAAAGTGCAACTTAAACAGTGTGCAAGAAGTATTGCCAGTATCTTTACAGCTGGATTGTCAGATTTACTTGTAGTTTGTAATAAAAATGTTCAGAGTTCAAAGGTCCCTTCGGTCTTGTTGTGCTCATCATCAGGTCCCTCTTGTGGGCTCCATCTCTCAGTTGTTAGGAAGCTGCTTGCTAAAAGGCCTGATGTGCAGGTAAATCTGAAATTTCAAAGTAGAGGTGAAAGCCCATATCTTAAATATATTCAAAGTGGAACCCATGCTTCTAGTAAAATAGTATCATTACTAGTTTAGCACAAGTTTATGTAAACCCTGTGGTCAGAGCAGAACTGTAAAGGCAGTGTAAGCCCTGCCTGATAGACAGACTATGGAGAAATGTTCATTTTAGTTGACTTGGAGTGGCTATGGCTGTTGGCATGCCCCAAGGAACAATGCACAAGAGTTAAGGCCAAACTTCTCTAAAACCCAAGTGCATTGGCTGACACAGAGTGTAAAGTTGGGCAGAAGGCGGTGACATGCATTTTGGTATGGTTCTGCCATATTTACCCACCTCTTCTAGAAGTTTCAGTTTATTTATTCCCTTACACACATGCATAAATGAGCTGGAAGGGGTCTGGCTTTGGATTATAGTAGGATAAAAACAGGAGTTTGTCTGGGAATATGTTCACCTCTTCATGAACTATTGTGCTCCAAGAATTATTTCTTTCTCCCCAAAATGGGGCCCTTGCCAGCCACTGGGTGATGGAACAGTAGAGAAAACAGCTACTCCAGTCATCATGCCAGGTCACTACAGAAACTGAGGCTTTTTTTCCTCTGTACAAGCCAGGACGATTTTGTCTCTCTCTTTAAACGTACTGTTTCCCATTTTGTGATGTACCACATTGTTTTTCCAAATCTCTTGTATAAACCTGGGCCAAACCACAGTTTTTAATATTTGATGGGATCCCAGCACAAGCTGAAGTGTTTAGATCAAGATAAAACAGCATGGCTTAGATTCAAGATTTTGGATATTGCCAGTGCATAACCCTCAAATGTAGGAGGCACTGAGAAAATCTGAAGCTTATTCTTTTTGAGTAAAAATGAGCAATTTTCAGTTTCTTTTATTCTTGTTATTGTCTTTCTCTGTTTTGCTGCCAACATATTTGGCCAGTTCAAAAGAGCCATTTTCTTTCTGACTTATTTATTGTTAGCCTTTTCAGAGAATTTCACTTTTAAGTGGAATTTGCCCCAGCCTGAAGGCTGTGGTCAAGGGAGAGTGAACCATAAGCAGTAGTTATTTATAGGACTGCATTTATAAAAAGATTTTCATTTGAATGAGTTTAAAGGAAGGCAAAAATCACATGTATTTATTGTTTTGCATTCTTAATTATGTAATTTAATTGCCTGAGTTATGTTTTTACTGGAACTGTTCCATAAAAAAATATAAGTGATACCAGTTCTGAGTTGTTTTAAAACCTCTCAGGCATAGATGAGTTCAGAGCCAAATATGTCCTTGTCTTATGATTCTAGTAACCATATATCAAGGACTACAGCAATAAAATAACCTGACCACAAATGTTTTGGGAGGCCCTGCGCCAGGGAACTGAAGAAGTACATCAAGTTTGTCAGAGAAAGTTGAGGTGTAGATGTTGGTGGTGGTGTTACTTGTAGTGTACCACCAGTCCTCTGGAACCATCTGGCATTGTCACATGTCACAAGAAGACTCCATTTGTCCTACATAATGGCTTGTAAAAGGAGTTTATTAAGGACCATTTCCAGCAGCTGTTGACCTTGTTACTTTTAAATCAGTTCCACAGCATGCTCCAGAGAATTTGAGTCACTATTGTCTTGTTCATAGTATCTGTATCATGTCACAACTACTTTCAGGTTTTTTTAGTCACTGACTATCAGAAACTAGTGTTTTCATCTGTATGTGTCCTGGGTCTGGACAGGGAAAGGATTGAAAAGGAAGGGATGGGTAATAAAAGAAACTAATTTATTCTTATGTATTACTTGGGGTTTGGCTCTGAGTAGAAACCAGAATATCATTGTGCTCAGTGATAAACAAAAATACAGCAAAAATCAGTCTTTCCGCAGGAGACTTTACTATTGTGTGAATCTCTAGGCAAGAATTACAAAGGGCAGGGACAGGAAGTTTACAAAAATTCATACATTTGTATTCCAGGCAGTACAAAAAAGAGTGGTTATAAGGTTTTACTTCTGTAATACCACATGTAAAACCAGATTGTCTTTTTCTGGTTTAGATATTGAAGCACCTCAGATTCACTGCCCAGACAATATTGAGACTGTGACTCTGGAACATCATAACTCTGCTAATATCAGCTGGCAGGTACCAACAGCTGAGGATAACTCTGGTGAAGAGGCAAGTCAAAAATCTGTATCTGCTTAACTGAAGGCAGTCTTTCTGATTTCAATTAAGTTTATGATCCACTAGAATTTCTTCTGGTAAGCAGAAGTAGAAGAAAAATCTCCTAGAAGGTTTTTATCTTGAGAATTCAGCATTTTCTGGCTTGATTAGAGTTACACAGTCACAGAACACTGCATGGAATTTCAGTGCATAAAACCTCATATGGTTAATTTATGTGGTTAAAAGAAAGAATGTGCTTTTGTTTATAGTATGAAGACAGCTGCTTTAAAAATGAACACTTAGAATGTGAAGAAGTTTAATAAACTCATCTCAGAAGGAAGTAAACCAGTTCATTAATCTAAAGGGCTACCAAGTGCACACTGTGATAAGTAAAAACTAATTTCAGCTTCCTGGGTGAGAAAGAGAAATCTGATTTTCCTGTTCAAGGTTCAGAAATGTGGCCATTGGCTACGATTATGTGTGTTGGGGGGTATAGAAATGGAGTTACCAGGAAAACTTGCTTCAGAGCTGTATAATAAAGAGAAACATTCCCTACAGGCTCAGGCATGATCAAGTTACAGCAACTAAGTGCTTTATCAGGAGTCAGCAGGAAAATAGTGAGTCTGTGTGTGCTTTTAATGCAGAAGTTTTTTGCACTAGAAAACTGAGATATCCCAGTAAAAGAGATTTAAGTTCACACGTTATTTTCTATGGCATAGCTATGGTCAGATACTACAGCTCTGCTGACACAGGGTCTCTCATTGAACTGCAGAAGCCAAGTGCCACACTGAAGCATCTGAGGGCTATTTACTCATGTATGTACATAGATTAAAACTGGATATGTAAGTACTTACGTCCCACAACTGTCTGCTCCTTTCCTCTTCAAGTCTGCTGCTCTTGCAGCTGGAGAACTTTCAACCAACAGAACAGATTATAAACTGACATAGTGTGCCTTCAGTTCCATTGAACAAACAAGGGGCAGTATGGAATTTTTGTAATGCACAGTGCTGTAATCTGCACCAGGTCAGGGTCCAGATCCTGACTAGGGAAATCCCTCTTGCTATAAGGAAGGCAAACTTAAGAAGGGACATAGAGCATTCTGTTGTAAAGTCCATCCTCATTACTTTTAGAGGCTATTTATATTCAGCATGAACAGACTTGATATTGAAGGGTACTGTCCTGTCCAGTTTTTGAAAAATGCATATTGTGATTAGTAACTGCCTTTGGCTTTTAAATAATGAGTGTTCTTCTGTAACAGGTCTCAGTTCATGTTACCCCAGCTTTCATACCACCCTTTCTTCTCCCAGTTGGTGAAGTGGACATCACCTACACAGCAACTGATAAGTCAGGAAATGAAGCAAGGTGCACATTCAATGTCAAGGTTATTGGTAAGTGCTGGTAAAAATCACTCGGAAGGCTATCTGTCATAGCTGACATGTCACTGTGGCCTTTATGTGTGCAGTTATAAACCCAGGAATATTGTCATCTCTATAAAGGCTTTGTGTCTCCATAAAAGCTTTGTGTATGTGCAGTCATTGCTTACAGTGTTCAGTTTGGGGTGTATTTTATTCTGCTGTTCTTTCTGACTGTTGTCTCCTCACACTGGTTTATTAAATGCTTTATTGCATTGTCAGTTATGGCCTTCATCATAAATATCTATTTAATTCTTGAAAGACTCCAAAAAAGTTTCTGAATTTCACATATATTACTGATGCAAATCATTATTCAAGTATTTCTGTCAGACAGTTGTGTTATTCAGAAGTCCTGCAGGTAGTCCAAGGTTTGCTCTGTAGGAGGACACTGCAGAAACACTGAGTTCAGCAGAATAATTATTCTTATCCATTCACTCATCATCTTCCAATTGCAGCAACTTCCCAGTGTGCACCTTTGTTGTATCTTCCAATATGAAATTAAAGCTGCTATTCTGGTTATAGATGCTATTTGAGTGTGGCAGTAGTCTGTAAGATAATGTCATGCCATCCTTTCAAATTCTGCAGATGCAGAACCTCCTGTAGTTGACAAATGCAGATCTCCACCACCCGTGCAAGCAGCAGAGAATGACTACCCAGCAATGTGGGAAGAACCAGAATTTTCAGACAATTCAGGTGAGATAGTCCCCCCCAAAACATACATGGGACAGTGGAAGGCTAGGGAACTCCACCTGTTAACCCTTAATCCCTTGGAGTTTGAGATTTGCTGAGGTTCCTTTTACTTAGTTATTTTTAAGGACACATAATTATGAAGATTTGCTGCCATTTCCTTTTTTATTTGTCAAGGCTGGGTATGAGCAACTCTTTTACTTACTGATGCTTTAGGTTGTCTTCTAACTCTTCTAGGTGGTCCACTGACGGTCACTAGCAGTCATGTACCTGGAGATCTCTTTCCCAAAGGAGAGACAACAGTCCAGTACACAGCAGTGGATCCTTCTGGCAATAACAGGACATGTGAGATCCACATTGTCATCAAAGGTGTGTTGTCTTCAAATTCTGGGCAAGACCTAGCATTGTTTTAACTGAATATCGTAAAAGATGCAAGATTGCTCCACCTCCTCATTTAGTTATTCCCATTTCTATTGAGGTAACCTGAATGCAGTCAAAGTATTTGCTAGTACCAACAAATAAATTGTCTACAACTGAAGCAGTGACTTGGATGCTATAAATTCAAATTATGCATAAAAGCATTGAAATTATGATTCATTAAGCAGTAAAACTTAGAGTTTTTGCAGTGCCATGTGAAATGTATTAATAGGTGTTACTCAAATCTTGCTTTAAATCTGTAGTTAAAAGGAAAACTTTCTGCCAATTTTTCCCTAATTATATATAAATACTGCAGCAAAAAATAAAACACATTTTAGGTTTTGGAATATGCATGTACCTATTGATATACTGCTGCATTTTGTTTATTGCATAGACATCTCTTCCCCACAGTTCACTTTCTCATTAAAAATCCAAACAATAATTTGGCATATAAATTATGAAGAATGAGAAATATGTTTTATATCTGCTTACTATTTTATATATCTCAATTGGACATCTGTATAAAAATGTCTGTTAGTGAAGAGAGAATTTAAAATCATTCAGACTGGAATTTTGATTGTAGCTTTCAGGAAAGGTAAGTTGCAAATTAACATCCTGCTCTCTGATTTGCTCTAAATCTTAGCAAGAGCCAGCCAGTGCTTAGAACTGGCATTGTATCAAAGCCTATACCACCTCAGACTTTTTGTGGTTCAGTGTTTGTGATGTAGTGTTTACAGACATTCACAATTTCCTTCACAGCTGGCCTGAAAAATTAATCAAAACTGAGGTTATGAGGTTATCCTAAGATGATTCTAACAATTCCCATATTGTTGCAATGGTGCAGAATGGATAATATTTAATTTCAGAATTCCAGATAGTTTACTAGAATTGCTTGTATACAGTTCATGTGAAAATTTAGATTGATATTTTATATTATTTAGTAAATAGTTTTTCATATATATAATTTTTTTTTAAGTCTTCATGTTTCTGGTNAGCTTTTCAGAAGGATCAAGTGAAAACTACTATTGTGCATATGCTGATGGTCTCTGGAAGCCACCTTATTCTCCAGAGTGGCCTAGCTGCTCTTGTAAGTCCTACTATTACTAAAATGAATCTGCAACTCAAGAAACACTATATTTAAAGAGAAAGCAAATGAAAATATTTTAGAAAATCTGACTTATATTTATTTATAACAAATATTCTCTGTCCTCTGCCTCTGAATTGTTACAAATATTGTGAAGTCTGTAAATAGGTTATCTCAGAAGCGGTCTAAATGACAAAAATAACAGTGAATTTCAATCACAGGAATCACAAAATAGCAAAGATGGCAGAGCAAACAAGTTAATTGAAAGAGTTTGCTAACAAACACTCAGTGTCTTTTTAATTGGAATACAACAGTCTTCGCAACTTACTGGTTGAATTTTATAGTGTGTGTTTTGCTTACATACCTAATTACTACCAGATTAGGAGAGTTTATGTGTTTTCTTTGAGAAGAACATATGCGAATCTTCAGTGGTGGAATTTTCCACATTCAGTGACATTTTTATAATAAATGTATTAGAATTTCATTTGAAGCCAGTCTTGGTACCATGTTGCATCTATTTCCATCACAGTCAATGTCTTTGTTTCAGCAATGAAAGATCAGTGTTTCAGCTATGAACAAACAAGAGTTATGTTTCAGAGCTACCAATTCAAAATCCATAACTTGAATACTTCTGGACTTTGCTTAATTTCTGGATAAGAATTGTTATGTTTAGTCTAACAGCATTAGTAATAAGATTTTAGATTTATTGCTTTCCTCTCAGAAGTTAGCATGGAGTTTAGTTGACATTTTATAGATTTCTTCAATTAGGAAAATGCTGAAGTAGAAAAATAACCTGTGTTTTAAATTTTTAACTTTTCCAATAAATTTCATGCCTGCCAAAGGGCCATAACTTTGGCTGAGATGTAAGTGATTCACTTGGATTGCTGATTCAAAGATTGTGCTTCTTACCTTCTTGTATTTCAGTTTTAGCCTAAATTATCTTGATTTTAGTTCTGAAACTCTTGTACTGATCAGTAAAAATGTCTTTCTCCAACATTTTTCAGTAAATCGTTTTGCAAACCATGGATTCAAATCCTTTGAAATGCTCTACAAAGCAACACGATGTGATGACAACAATCTTCTAAACAGCTTTACTGATGCATTTCAGAGTTCACTTGGTAAAATGGTAGGTTAGTAAATACTCCTTCCTTTCACATACTTCTTGAAAAATATTGTTACTTTTTCCAAATAACTAATTTTGTACAAGGAAATTGACAGCAGAAGCCTGTAAGTTAAATCTGAGCTTTTTCAGAGGGTTACAAGTTATTTTTAAAAATAAAGATGATTCACTGGCATTTTAATGTAATTCAGTTTAGTCTTTAATGTGGACATGTATGGATCAGATTTTATGCCAGTGTCCCAAGTGGTTGAGGGAGCTGCGGCTTATAGATTTTCAGTAGGCTTCCAAAGAGAACCTGTGTCGCTTTGAAACACCCGATCAGTTGTCTCCTCAGTGATGTTTTTGTAAATTGGATGTGATCATAAAATAAATAGGCGTAACATATGTGTACATCCAGGCACTTAAATCCGGTAGCACTGATCCGGTCAGGTTTCAAGAGTTTCGGAGTTCTCACTCTTATCATTAAGATCTGCATGATGCGGAATTTGTAGAGGTACTACCTTTCTTCTCTGCCATGGCTATTGCTTTCCACTTCAATATCACAATCTTCCCTGTTAATCCACGAATCTCTCCTCAGCTGAAAAGTAGAAGCAGCAGAACATTGAAGTCTGATCCCAGTAGTGGATGTCCAGGCCTAGTGCGACATCATTTTTCCAGTAGAGAGCCCTGGGCATCTACAGGATTTTTTTGCAGAATACAGCCCATATTCTAATAAAAGGTTGTCTACTAACTAAAAAACATTTTTAGAACATAGAGATAATGGGCAAATTCCTGCAACTTTGGAACATATGTCAGTAACACTTGTCAAATGGCTGAAAACTTAGATCACATGTCAGGCAATGTCTAACACTTGGACATAAATGTCTGTTACTCTCTTGCCCACTTTCAGGTTTGTTCTTTCCGGTAGAGAAATCTTGACTAGTTTTTTTTCTGTTTCTTTCCCTGGTACTACCAGGTTCCAGTGCTTTGACCATTCCTATTGGCAAGTAAAAGATAACAAGGAGAAAATGGGTAGTGACCTTTCCAAGCAATTACATCAAAATGCTGTGGCCTGGAAAAACATTCAGAAAGGCTGTTCTGAATAGGCTTATTCTTATTGCCAAGGGTTTGAAGCAATACCAGGGGTGTGAAAAGTGGGAATGAGTGGGCAGGAGCATCTTTCAACTGAAAGTTGATATAGACAAAGAAAAAAACAATTTCAAAACATGGCCAATGGCCCAATTTTGTTGAAATCTTTCTGGAAAAAACCAAAAATTGCATACTTTATAAAAAAATTATGCATTCAGCTATTCTTATGTAATCAGTCTCCACTGGTTTTGTGGAGGGAAAAAATAAATACTACCGGAAAGGTTTCTGAAGAGTTTTCTGTTGTTTGATTTCTGACATGTGATTTCTGTCCTCCTGAGATTTTCTTCCCTCTTTTATGAGATCTTTTGGTGCATAAGTCCCTTTCCATGGGTAGGGAGAGGTGGATATGAAGAAGTAAGGTTTGAAAGCTAGAATAAAGTGACAGCATTGTTGTAAACCTGACAGTATTACAAGTTACATAGCTGGAAAAAACACAGATGTGTTATAAATATGAGCTCTCCAGTCCTCTTCAGCAGGGAGAAAAATGGTTGGATTTATTTCTGTTTTCTGGGATTTGGCATGCACGAGTGATTAATTTTAAGAGTAATGAATTGACATCTTCTCTTAAAACAATATTTATCTTCTATAATGAAGAGATTGTACTCGTGCAAGTTGCTTTCTAATTACTGAGCTGTATCAATAAAACATACGTCTTCTAGCAGACCTTGCCAGGGTTATGAGAGACATGAACGGGGAAATCTAGTGTCTCTGGCAGAACCAGTGCTTTGCATTGTAATTAGAAGTTTTTGTAAGTCAGGGGAGAAGGCTACGTAGGTTTATGTTTTTAAAGTTATTCTTCTTTATGTTGAAAGGTTCCATCGTTCTGTAATGATGCTGATGATATTGACTGCAAATTGGAAGATCAGACACAGAAGCACTGCTTGGAATATAATTATGATTATGAAAATGGATTTGCCATTGGTAATTATTGATTCCATAGGTTTTTAGCCATCCAGATTTAAAGCAGCATGATTTCTCCCACAATGTCTTTAGTGAGATTTTTTTTTTTTTTAAGTAACTGTGGATACTCATAAGATAATAAGCAATTAGATAAAAGGTTTTATAAAAATATTGTGGAACTCTTTGATGTCTTGTATCGGCACTGCTTCCTATATAGTGTGAAGGAGAATTTCCTGGGATGGCTTATGGTGGGGAGGGAAAAAAAAGCACACACCCACAGTCCTAGAAACCTGCTTGGTTAATCTAGAAAAAAGGAACTTCTTAAAAACATGCAGTTTAAAACCGAAGTACTGGAAAGTTACAATAAATAAATTTGGAGATTGTTGAGAAAATGAGGAGCATCTGTGATGCCAGTTCAGATCTGCACAGAATCCTCACACTCTGTAAAGCTATATGCACTTAAGTTGGCTCGTTTACTGTGAAAGTACTTCCTGCATGCAAGGGCAAATTTTGCACTGTAACTATGGCTATATCAGAGTGAAAGCCATAACCATCCTAGCGGTTGTTCCCACTTTGGTGTATGCCAAAGTAAGTAAGTTGTCATTTTCAGTCCATTTTTGAACAGCCTAGTGTCCGCGTGGTACTGCTGTTATTCTTGGCTTTTCTGAGTCCCATAGGGGTGCTAAGAGCAGAAAAGCTGCAAGTGTAAAGTAACTTAGATTACCTCTCTTAGCAGGAGGCATTTTGGCAGATCCACATCGGAATCTGCCATAGAACTGTGTCTCTTTTACCAGTTTATAGTGGAGTTACTTGGTAGAACTTCCTGCTTGTGCTCACCTTTTATAATGCTTCACTCTGAGAGCATTTGTTTGTGTTCAGACATGAGGCAGATCTGGATGTTCAGTCTGCAGTTGTCATCAGGGTAAGGATGAATACTGATGACAGCTGGAACTAATCTGTAAAGGCATGTGGAAAAAGCAGTGTTACAGACATGGAATGTAGCATCCTATTCTCTTCTGGTTCATGTCAAGCTCTTACCAGAATAATCTTATTGCTGTTTTTCAGGAATTTCTCATAATTTTACACTGTGGAAGCAGGAGAGGATAACGCTCCTCAAAGCATAAGAGACAGGAGTTTAGAAAATCAGTTGTGAAATACTCACATACTATTAAATTGTCCTAGTTACCACTGTAAATAAAACACAATCTTGGTGATGCGAACAGAAAATTGGGAGATTTTTTTTTCTATCTTCATGTCTTTTAAAAAATAGTCTAGATCGATGAAAAAGACCACATCCCTCTAGATGTAGTAATCATTAAAAAATAGATTGTGTACGGAAATATTTTGATTGAAATCATGTTGGAGTGATGAAGGACATCAGACAAGGATGAATTTGATTCACTGTGTGTAACAAGAAATGCCTGTCTGGGGATAATACACAGATAAGGTGATGCCTTTTCTGAGAGGTCATACAATGTTAGAACTGTTCAGGAGTTGTCAGAAGAAGATGCAATGGATACATGGTGTAGGCTATGCTGTCTGTAAGCAAGCAAAAAGTGGAATCAAAGGCAGTATGGAATTGTTGAAGAAATTGCTGGCAGATGAGGGTTCATGCAAGACAGAGGAAGAGAAAGAATTGCAGCATGTAACTTTTATAACTAGTTCTTTAAAGCTTTGACTAATTTTACCATACTCAGGACCTCTAGGATATGAATTAGGATTAAGACTTTTCATTAGTAAAAATGGAGGTACAGCAGCCACTTGTACACTTGTACAGAGTCAAAGTCAATACATATTATCTGGAGCTTCAAACAGATTATGTTGGAGTTGTATTTCAGAAATAAGTATGGATACTTATTTTCCACGTAATACTGCTTTTCTTTTTGTTTTTTCCTTCATGTCCCACAGGACCTGCTGGCTGGGGAACAGCAAACCACCTGGATTATTCCTATGGTGATTTTGTTGATGCAGTACCAGGAGAAGACTTATCCAAGCATCTATCTGCCTCTGTAAAAGCAGCACCTGCTCGGGTCAAAAGACATAAGCTGAATGTTCCAATGACTGACCAAAAAATCAAATTAATATTTAACATCACAGGTGAGACAAGTCAAAACACTGAACTTCTCTGCTTCCTTCCTTTTAAAAATTGTGTCTCTAATACATTCAGTAAAACCTCTTCAGCTCACAGATTCCTGGTGAAGATGCAGATGGCAGTTCTCTGAACACATTCATAGCCTAATTCCATTACAGACTTACTTCTGTGAAGGAAAGATCACAGCTTCATGTTCATGGAGAGCTTTGTGCACATGGCACAAAGGTGCAAGTCCACATGGAACTCCTTTTCACTTTCCACTGACAAACCTGACTGTTGCACCCTCGATAAATTTGAGAGTACACTAGAAGTGCTGACTGCAAAATCTTTATGTTTTTTGTGTTTGCTATTTATATTCCAGCTACCGTGCCACTGCCTGATGAAAGGAATGATACATTGGAACTGGAAAACCAGAGACGGCTCCTTAAGACTCTGGAAATGATCACAAACAGGCTGAACAGAACTCTCAATAAGGAACCTATGTATTCTTTTCAGTTTGCATCTGAACTCATTGTAGCTGACACCAACTCACTGGAGACTGAGAAGGCCTTTCTTTTCTGCAGGCCTGGTTCTGTGCTGAGAGGGAGAATGTGTGGTAAGCCAAATGACTTGTTTCTTATGTGTGCTTAAAATTCTTTCACAAAACAAGGCTTTAGAGGATGTTTGCAGAGGGTTATGACTTGACACAGTCCAGTGCTTGTGGTCTCCCATAACAATAAACAGTAAAAATGCTTTGCACAGTTTGACTTCCAGAGGATGTTTATGTTCCAAACCAAGGCCTGTGGAAAAGGGATGCTTTGTACCCAGGATTCCGCTCCCGAAGGAAATCAGGCATATCCATGCTTGGCCATACAGAGAAAACAGTGCTTGGTGTGCAATGTTTTAACCCTGTTAGTCCTATGAGTGATGTGCAGCTAAGATGGGGAATTAGATTCCATTTCTTATGCATAGTTAAATCTTTGAAGTGCTCTAGAGAGATACCCTATCTGCTGAGGAGCACAGTCACATTTCATAAAAGTATTGTTTGACTAAATGGGAACTCCAGGGGCAAGAGAAGTATGTATGATTTTTCACTCTGAGGGAAACTTATGTTTCCGACATTGTATTACAGTCAACTGCCCTTTGGGTACCTATTACTCCCTGGAGCATCTTACCTGTGAAAGCTGCTGGATTGGATCCTATCAAGACGAGGAAGGGCAGCTGGAATGCAAAAGCTGTCCATCTGGTAGCTATACTGAGTATCTACACTCTAGAAGCATCTCTGAGTGCAAAGGTAAGGACTTTCGTCTTATTCAGACAGCCACTTCTGAATTCTTGGTAGCATCCTTTTTGACCCCATGGCAGAAGTACTGGAATGAAGCTAGGCTGTGAAATGAGGAGCGGTCCTAATTGCCCCTTAATGTATATGCACAGGGAAACACCTAAGTTTTCATCACTGCTCTAGCATGCAGGATGCCCAGGCAGAGGTTTTGAGAAGAGTTGGCCTTTGATGCTTTGTTTAATTTCTGTCTTCCATTTCTGAATTTCATTTCTGCAATTGCATTTTTCAGACACTAATACACTTAAAATAATTCCGTTGTCATCCTTGGTAGTCTGTCTCCATCCTACCCTTCAGTGCTGAGACATTCAACAGCATAGGGCCACTATGTGTTCATGACTTCTTCTGAAAAGGAAATAGCTAGTTTGATTTAATTTGTATTGTCTTTATTACCATTAATTTTGTTGATTAAAATGAGTAACTGAGTGACTTCAACATTATTTTCACAGATCAGAAGCCATGTTTCCTTTTGGACATGGCTTAATCTTTCTGAACTCTTTTGCCTTATAGCTCAGTGCAAGCCAGGAACATATTCACCCAAAGGTCTTGAGACATGTGAAACATGTCCATTTGGAACATATCAGCCATCATTTGGATCCAGGAATTGCATCTCTTGTCCAGAAAATACATCAACAGTAAAAAGAGGTGCAGTGGATGTCTCAGCTTGTGGAGGTTTGTAACTAAAAGGGTAATGATTTTTTTTTAAACTAAATATTTAAAATGTCTAAATTATTGTTTAATCAGCTAATGTAATCTGATTCCTCTGCCTGAGACTGAATTCCTCTTCTGATTAAGCACAGACCAAGGAACATTTCCCAGCAAAATGATAGGTCATTTCCTGTTAACAGTTACCATTCTTCTGATACTTATATAATGAGGACTAAAATGATATGAGATGGGAACCTAAATGAAAATAAAATCTTTTTCCATACAGAAGAGAAAGGGAATTGTCACTATTATTTCTCTCTTGTTTTCTGTACAAAAATTCTGAATTTTAACACAGTTTGCTCAGTAATTTGTTTGAAGAAATTCTCAATTGTCTTTGGCAAGCTTTGCCAGAAGAATTACCAGGGAAGTAGTCGGTAAGAATTCATGGTGCAAAAAAGTATTGTCTTTGTCCTTCTTGAAGAGGAAAAAAAACCAATAACAACATGTAAAACAAACAAACCAAAATCAAACTAAAAAAAAAAAAAACAAAAAAAAAAACAAAACAACTACAACCAAAATAAAAAAAAAGAGGTGTGAGAGAGAGAAGTTCCATTTAAAATCTGCCTCCAGAGCAGCAAAAGTAGTAAAATTAATTACTTTCCAGATACTTCCATAATCCTTTGAGAACAACATGGCATCTCACAGGAGATTTTAAATTGACATTTCCTAGAGTTGTGAATTCCTGGCAGATTTCATCCTGTTCATTTTAAGTCTAAGAAGAGTCTATGAGAGGAGAGAAGAAAGTGATAAAAAAGAGGTGGAGGGAAGTAACATGGATGTGCAGGAGATCAGGTCACTCAAAAAGGTTATTTTCCTCTTGCAGTACCATGTCTTGCAGGCGAGTTCTCTCGTACAGGTTTGACACCTTGCTACCCTTGCCCAAGAGACTACTATCAACCAGACTCCGGAAAGTCCTACTGCTTGTCTTGCCCCTTTTATGGAACAACAACTGTTATTGGTGCCAGATCCATCACAGATTGTTCAAGTAAGCCAAATTATCTCTGCTGGATAAAGTGGATAAGGGGAGCATCTAAAGAATAGCCAGAAGTAGTCTTAACAGAAAAGATCCCACTTATTCTCTGGACAAATGTAGGACTTTGATATCAGGCAGTGAAGTTCTCAGCTGGTTCTGCCTATTGGTGCTGCCTCTGTTTTTACTACTAACTCTGATACATGCCAAGGCTCAATAAACAGAGTATACATAGTGTGTGGGTGTGTGTGTACACTGCCTATGTGTATTATACACATATGCTATGGAGAGAAAGATATTTATATATACACTAATATGTATGCGCATGTATGTATCTGTATATGAAAACATATAAAATAGTTTTATGTCTACATACAGGTATGTGTTATAGAAATGTATGTCCTTACAAATAGGTATTTTTGTAATGGTAATGGGTACTGTAAAGTTTGCTTTTTATTCCCACAAATTCCCTTTTTTCAGTATATCTTCAGGGACATTACTAACATGCAGTTAGAATGCCCCCATGGAATAGGGACCTTGCAACACAGTGTTAATAACAGCGCTTTCATAACTTTACTCTTTAGGTTTTGGCTCTACTTTTTCAGCAGCTGAGGAAAGTGTAATGATGGTACCAGCCTTACCAGAAAATATCAGCAAACAGTACAAAGTCAGCAGTCAGGTAAGGACAAGTGTTATTTTCCAGCGTTATCTCAAATGAAAGAAAAATTACTTCATGCAGCAGTAGACACGTAAGACATTTTTAACTGTAACTCTTTTGCTGACTTTATTTCCTGAAGACATGAAAGCAATGGTTAAGAGACGAACACTCAACCTGTCTTTGTAATCATAGAAGCACTTTCATTGAACAGAGGAAATGGCATCACCTCTTGACAGTCTTAAATTCTGATTTTGAAGCCTTCAACTAATGTATGAAATACTTATTACGCCTGTAAAAGAAAAGTTATCTACCTGGAAGAGATCCAGACAATCTAGAGGAAGTATATTGCCTGTTTTCAGTCATCTGTGGTATTCCATGTGCTGAGTTCCAGAAAATGCTACCAGACATTTAAGTCTCAGATGTAAAATCTTGAGTTTACATGTCAACACAGATACACTAGAGAGGAGGCAAGCTGAGTTCTCTTCCATTGTTAGTACCCTCTCTAAAACACAGGCAAGTCCTTGTGTGAAACTAGTCTAGTG
Source organism: Bombycilla garrulus (assembly GCA_013400315.1). Classification (NCBI taxonomy): domain Eukaryota; kingdom Metazoa; phylum Chordata; class Aves; order Passeriformes; family Bombycillidae; genus Bombycilla; species Bombycilla garrulus. The sequence continues at coordinate 128,734 of VXBU01017871.1, read as the reverse complement.
ACAGTGTTTGCTGGAGGTGCCTCCTTACCCCCGTGCCCTCACCCCCAGTCTGTAACTCTTGACAAAACTGCTTTGATTGAATTGGAATTTGGGATATTGTGTAAACAGGAGCAAAGCTTACTCATGACAAATTTGGCCTGAACCATTAGATAACACGGGAACACACAGGGACAGGTAACAAATTGATCTCCTATGGTTTTAGTTGACCATTTACTCAAGGGCTTTGGTGAATTCAGGTTTGCAATAATAGGAGAAATAATACCGCATAGTGAAGTTCCCTGCCAATTCACCTGGTGGCCAGTAGCAGGAAGTGATTAGCTGATGGAAAGGGATGCAAAATGGAGAATTGCATATAAATATAGTTTAATATAAACTGTGAATCATAGCTCAGACAGTTTTGAAGATATTTTGTTAAGTAAAAGGTAATTTCAAAATATTCAGATTTGTGGTATTTTTCGGAGGGAAGAAAACCACAAATGATTAGCATGCTGAGAAGACAGAGGAGGAACAAGAAGCTAATGCTGGTGACCTTTTTTATCCCATCTTTCCAAAATGACGAATGGGTTATGCAGTTTAAAACTAGAGTATTGTGTGCCAGCTTTGCTGTAAGTCTATCATTTGTGCCTTTGGCAGGTCTTTCATGAGTGTTTTCTGGAACCATGCCACAATAATGGGACATGCAAGCAATTGGGAAGTGGATATATTTGCATATGCCCACTTGGATATACAGGTAAAAAACTGGGAAGCAGGTGAAGTAGCTAGTACGTCGTGATGCCCTTAAAATGAGCAAGTATAAAGGAGCAGAGATTTCAGTGTATCCTAACTAATTGGCATATTCAACACATATTTGAATATATAAGAAAATAGATACTTTTTATGTCCTTGCTGAATTATTTTGTGTTTTGTAGAAAAGGTTTTGAATGGGATTTCTTTTAATGGAATTTATGGATGTGAAAATCCTATCACTTGGCAATATTTTTGGTTAACAAAAACTAGAAATTGGCAGTGTTGACAGCTAATTCCACCTGTACTTGTCTTCAGTGTTAGTTGCCTAGTTGCTTCAAATCAAACAGATGTCTTATAATTCAGCTGTTATCAAGTAGTTATTTTTGATTGCTGAATCTGATCAGTCTGTGCCCAATGTTCATCACAGCTCTTTAACAACATTTGTCTTAGGTCTGTGTTAAAGCACAATCTAATGAAGAAGTAATAAACCTGACTGTCTGCTAATGTAGGCAATTAATCAGATTTTCCTGTATTAGTAGTCATGGCATCCATTTTTCTGAACAATTTTAAATTTTGTCTTCCTATTCGCAGTCCTTTATTTTGCATTGTAGGCTTGAAATGTGAAACACAAGTTGATGAGTGTAAATCATCTCCTTGTCAAAACAATGGAATATGCAAAGATGGCATTGGGACCTTTGTTTGCCACTGTCAACCAGGGTATTCAGGTAATTTGCTTCACTTCATAGGTTTTCTTCAGACAAGTTCAGTTTCTTTGCCAAGTAAGTAACACAAAGCACAAGTGCTGTGTAATTCCATTTCCAATTATAGCAGGAAAACAATATAATCTACAGGTTAGAGTAAGGCTCCATTATATGTGAATGGGTTTTGAAATAAAAGGACA
>VXBU01017871.1:49317-124652 GCA_013400315.1 Bombycilla garrulus | reverse complement strand
TTCAAACCCGTGTCTTAATAGGGCTGTTTGTGAAGATCGAGTTGGAAGTTTCTCCTGCAAATGTCTCCCAGGTTTTACTGGTGTCTTGTGTGAAAGAAACATTGATGAGTGTCTCAGCAGACCCTGTAGGAATGGAGCGACATGCAGAGATGGTATCAACAGCTACAGGTGAAAAACAGATGATTAATGTAATATAATGTGGAAAGTCAGACATGTTGAGGTGCCTCAGCCTTCTTAGATTTCAGCAAGCATATTTTGGGAGCTTGATCCAAAATAAGTGGTCCTTTTATGAACACTAAAGGAGATCTTAAAAGACAAGACAATGTATCTAGTGTCTTGACTCTTAAAAAATTCCAAGGAAAACAGCAAAGAAAATATGCAGGGTTTGAAGTGTAAGCTTGGTAGGACTGCATGGTTTTTAATACTGATTTTCCAAAATGTGTCAGTTTTCCCAAACTTCATTTCCCAAGATTATCTTGCTTTCCACTGGAATAATACATGATGATTAATTATGTACCTACCAATACTAAGTTTCTGTAGTTTGGAAAGGTGGGGATAGCTGTAGATATTGAGCCTATAGAGGTTAAAATACAGACCTCAGTGGAAACTACCAGCTATTTAATTTTATGATTTAGTATATCTGAACTCAGATCAGAAGCTACAAATGCCAGTAGAAGTATCATATCCTAGATCACTGTATAAGTAGACGGGCCAACTGTTAACATCTGTGTTTAGTAAGTCTTTCCCTCCTAAAAGCCCCAGAAGTTTTGGTGCCTTTCAAGCACCTTGATTTTCTGACTATCAGAGGTTTTGTTGTCTTTGTACTGGCTTGTTTTTTTCTATATAGAAAGGCAACTGTCTGAAAAGTTTAATACTTCTCATCTTTAATTCTGTGTGTGTAAGATGTATGTTTTACTCATGGAAGTGCAATGGTTATGTCTCACAATTTCATATAAAGAAATGCAGGCTGTTTAAATATTGTATTGTCCTTGTCTAGAAATGATGTTATGCAGCTAATAGCATACAGGCATGCTTAAGAATGACCAAAACAGAACTCCATTAATTCTGTAGTATATCATCTGTTGATTTTTTTTTTTTTTATTATTGTTATGTAGCATTCTCATTGGTAGATCTGGCCTCGTAGCCGTAATTCTTTGTTATGTCACCTTTGAAGTGTGCTTCGCTTCCTCCATAGGTGTCTTTGTGTGACAGGGTACACAGGACTGAACTGTGAAGTGAACATCAATGACTGTGACTCCAGTCCCTGCTTAAACCAAGCCACCTGTGTGGATGCCTTGAACTCGTACGTTTGTAAATGTCCCCCTGGCTTTACAGGCAGCAGGTGTGAAACAGGTACACAGGACTAAGTCTCAGAAAAAAGTGGCTTGCCTAAGTCTCTGTGCAAGATTTGCACTGCCTGGGCTGATTTCACAGAGCTTCCCCAGAAAGTAGCTAGGGTGGTAGGACTGTGAGTGGATGAGTGAGGCCTGTGTGACTGCAGCATTAATAAGTGTAATTGCAGACAAGTAACAGCATGTGTCTGTGTCATTTCTCTTTTCTAAGGTGTGGTTCTATCTTTATAATACCCAGTAGGTCTATCAAATTGAATTTGTATTTTCTCTGTGCATCTGAGTTAATTAGATCTTTCTGTATCTTGTATTTTGTGTAGGGCTTTGCATCACAGCTTAGAGATTAGTAAGGGGTAGTCTTAGCTTCAGAAGTCCTGAAGGCATCAAGTTTCCTACAGGCAAAAACATATCAAGTTTGTCATGGACAGATGGAGTGGGTCATACCCATAGCATGGCTTCGGGGGGCATACAGAAGGCATTTGAACCACAAGGCTCAAATCCCTCTCCCTGAAAATTATAAAGTCAGTCTTTAAATGGAAGGCATGTCGATTTCACAAAGACAGGAGAAAACATGCAGGACATTTACACCTGCCATCCTATGTCAGAGTTTAACACCCACCTTTCAGGAGAGCTCCACTTGAATGCATTACGTGTAGCATCCTTGTAAAGCATGTCACTGTGTATTGAACAGCAGCACAGAAGTGCCCTTACCAGGGCAGTGTATTTCAGTAAGTCCAGAACAGGAAAAATCTTGAGTTTTTTGGGGTTTTTCTTCAAAGATTAATTAAATGGAAGCAGCTGGTTATACCTCTTATGTTGTTGGATGGTAGATGGTAGACAGATACGTCATTTCAGTGATAGAGGACAGAGAAGAAAGGTTCATGTTCAACTAGATAATCAGTTTAAGATAATCTTTTCCAGCTGTTTGTCTTCAAACACTGTATTCTAGCCTTGGAAAGCTCTGTATGCTGGCTGATGTTAAGAGTGAGAGAAGTTCTTTCTACCTCTGTTCCACTTAGTGAATAATTTTTATAGCAGGGCAGCATTCCACTTTATTGCATTTGCTTGGATTTCATTGGATTCTCTTTCCATGTTTGTGTGAATATTGTTCTGAAAACTCTTTGTCTTTGACTGCAGAACAGTCCTCTGGTTTCAATATTGATTTTGAAGTCTCTGGTATCTATGGATATGTCATGCTTGATGGTGTTTTACCGTCTCTTGGTGATATCACCTGTACATTCTGGATGAAATCCAGTGACACCACAAACTATGGGACTCCCATTTCTTATGCAGTAGAAAATGGAAGTGATAATGCATTTCTTCTGACTGATTACAATGGGTAAATCACACTTTTGTTTTTCTGTAGCTTACAGATATCTTGGATTGATAAAGGAAGCGTAGAACAGAAATTTGAATATAAGCTTTGCCTACTTTGTAGTAGAAAAATCTGTATCTAAACTCCCTTGACAGAGTTGTCTCTTTGTTTTGTTTTTCTCCTTGTTTGGTCTCCCTCACTTTTTGCTCTATAGAAGAGTAATGGCAAGAGAGCAGTGAATTTAGACAATTTTTTTTTTCCTGTACTACATTCACATCTTTTCTAGATGGCTCATTGAGACAATGAGTGGAACAAATGGAGCTCAGTACTCAGAGTACTTCTGGCATTATTCTAAAAGTATAGTATGACTTGCACTTCTCCAAAAGCAGAATATGATTTGTAGTGTGACTCCAAACTCAACAGGAAAATTTAAGAATCCACCATGCAGCTATGACTTGAGCCTTAATATTTTGTTACAAAAGTATGTTACTTATTTTACCATGCATTGCACATAATACCCAACTTCCAAGTCCTCTGGGAGAAGATACCATCTTTGAAGAGAGATTTCTTGTATGATACAGTCACAGTTACCTTATTAGCCAAATAACATTTATTTGAGTCATGGGGGACAGATCATGCTTTTAAAGTAGCTGCATGCAGCTGAGTATGGCTGTGTCTTCCATGCAGCTGGGTTCTTTATGTGAATGGGAAGGAGAAGATAACAGACTGTCCTTCAGTGAACGACGGCAACTGGCACCACATTGCAGTGACATGGACGTGCACGGACGGGGCGTGGAATGTGTACATCGATGGAAAACTGTCCGATGGAGGCAGCGGGCTCTCTGTTGGGTCAAAAATCCCTGGTATGCTTTATTTATTTATATTATACCACATGTGTTGCCTTCATTCCATTTTTATGGCAGAATATGCAAGAAAATGTTTAGGTGTTTTTAGTGCATATTCACATTTCCAGCATTTCTGAAAAGCTTGTGTTTGCTGCTCTTTTTTTGAGGACAATTTCCCTCACTCAGCATGAGTGAAGACGAAATACAGATTTCTAGAGTAATTGGTAGGTAACTTGTTTTATGGACAACACAGTTTAGTCCACAAAGGAAGCCGTGCAGAGCTGGTTCTGGGATGGCTTTTTGAGAGTAAGTGTCTCACTCAACAAAATAAAGTTTATCTAGCATTTCCCTTACACATGTGTGTTCAGGGTTGATTGACTTAGCCTTTTCCTGTTCTTTTCAGTCATGTATTTGAAGTCATGCTAGTATTTTATCCTAACAAGGGTGAGGTTTGTTATTTCATTGTTTTCTGTGATCAGTCGTCTATAGAGTAATATCAGAGGGCACAAAAAGAACTATCCTCAGCATTAAAGAGCTATGAAAAGCCAGGTGTTTTTTGGCTGTGAAAAGGTTTTGTTTTGATACTGTTTGCATATTGCCACCATCCAAATTTACATAGAATTTCAAAAGACTATTTTATTAAAATAAAAAATACAATATTGAAGTATTTCAGTCCATGATCCTTATGTTTCTTGCTGTCTTTCCCACTTGAGTTGGAGTTCTTTCCAGAGATAAGACCTAAGGAATTGTGGCGTCTCCATTACTTTTTGATCTTGTCCACATACCCTATGATGTAGAAAATGCATGTTCACATGTTACTGGTCAATGGGACTGTCTTAGAGCACTGACTACCTTCAGTATGCTTCTGAGCATATGGAATCACATTTGACCTGTATGAATTTCTAAGCTTTTCTTTAAAGCAGGAAGTGTGAGTTAGTATTGCCAAATATGTCCCTCCTGCTCAAAGCATTTTACATTGCTGTGTGTTATGCTTCAAATACTGACCTACAAGTGATCCCTTTGAGCCAGTATCATTCCTGAAGTAGCCACAGGTGATTTCTGCTCCCATATGTATTTGACAGTCTCTTCCAAATTGCTGTGTTGACCTATCTCAGTCTAACAAAAGACCTCCCAGAGGTTTTGCTGAGAGGGTTTGTTGAAGGTGTCTGATCTTCACTGCAAAATCCTAGTAACACAGAGCAGCAAAATTTTTTAATTGCTTAGTTTTTAATCTTCCTATGGGATCCCTGTTGTAAGGCTTTGTTTCCTACCCCTCTCCAAATTCCGAGTTTAGGTGGTGGTGCACTTGTGCTGGGTCAAGAGCAAGATCAAAAAGGAGAAGGATTCAACCCAGCTGAATCTTTTGTGGGCTCCATCAGCCAGCTCAACATTTGGGACCATGTACTTTCTCCACAGCAGGTAAGTCCTTAGTGCAGGGTTTGAGCAGAGGGCTCTGAACATAGGATGAACATTTGAGAAGGCATTCTAGGTTAGCATATTTGGGTAGACCACTTACACCCACAGAAGTCAGTGGGGACCAGATGGAATTCTGGCTTATGGTAATAAGTTTAGCGTAGTTAGTAAAATAGCTTTAAGCAAAACTAAATCTTGTAAAATCAACACAAAATAGAGTCACCTACTCTTTTGATTGAGCCTTTCTATACTATGTGGCTCTGAAACAGGAAGGAAATCATGCATAAAAATTAACAGTACTGCTAGAAGAGAGAGAAATCTAATGAAACAAATGAGTGCTTGTTTTACAGACTACGTCCAGTTTCCTCATTCTGCTGTTAAAACTTCAGAGAGGAGACATCAGAATTTCTGTCAATGCATTAGACACTGAACAATCTGAGCTATGTAGTTTCAGGAAAAGTCTGAAAGTGCAGGATGACTGAATATTGAATTACATCTAATCAGGTACCTAAAATAAAAGCTTGGCAGCACGAAACTTTCACTGAGATTAAAATTAATAAAGATTGAAAGATGTCTGCAAGGACAGTGATCCATCAGTTTTTCTGGGAGACAAGCTTCAGTGCTCAGTTTTCCTCAGAGTGGAATTTGTTTCTCTCTGCCTAGTCAGGAGCTTGCACTTTCTTTTAGGACTACTGGTTGTGTCTTCACCATGTGCTGCTGTACAAGCCTGACTCTATATACCTGGCCATGTCCCCATATACACAGGGCTGCTCAGTGTCCCCATAGCTGTTTCTGCTCTAGGCTGAACCAAGCTCTCCTCCCAGGCAAATGTTCCGTCCCATCCCTGAACTTGCTCCAGTTTGTCAATGCCTTTCTTGTTGTGAATAACCCAAAATAGAATGCAGTACTTCAGATGTGATCTAACAAGCACTGAGAAAGAATAATCACATCCTTGGTTTTCTGATGGTAACCCTATTCACACAGCCAAGGATGCTGTTGGTCCTCACTATTTGCACAGTGCACAGCTAGCCAGTACTCAGCTCACTGCCTGCTAGAGCCCCTAAGTTCTTTTCCACAGAGCTGCTCCTGCTCTTGGCTTTCCTCAGCCTATATTGTTCAGAAGTTTTTTCCTTCCCATTTTTCCTTGTTGAATTTTTGAAGTCTGGGTTGGCCCTACTCCAGCCTATCAAGGTGCCTATAGATGCAACTCTGTCCTTGAGCACACTGACTGGTGACATTATCACCAGCTTGATATTATCTTCAAACTTGATGACAGACATCACTGATTCCTTCTCCTTAGTACTTCAATCCTGAAGGTCAAACGTGTTAAACTGTTGATAACACTTGAACAACAAAAACAAATGTTTAAAAATTAGCAGCATTTCTTTCTGGAAAAAATATTTGGATTAGATTAAGTTTTGCTCTTCTCCTGATTTTTCTTAAAGTTGTATCACTAATTGGTGGTTTATAGCTGTTTATTATCCATGATCCAAATAAGAAATAACATGAACAGAAAAAACAGTAAAGCAGAACCTTTGCTTCCAGCATCCAGATGTCTCCTCTTTTTATTCTGTTTTTTTTACAACATTGCTTCTCTGATAGGTTTGAAACTACTCAACCATCTGCTACTGTTCTTGCTTTTTAGGGTCACCAATTATTGCATTGCTGAGTCAGTTCTTCAAGTTTTTGTTCACCAGCAGTTTTGAAGCTGATAAGCTACATGTGATTTTACAGGGCACACTGGTGAAGAGTTTTAAGTGCAACTTTCTGACACTTTCTCAGTGGTTGCCTCTCTTTAATGACAGGCCTGATTGAATTCCCACTTGCTTTACATGCAACAGAGTTAGGACAGTGAAGAAAATCCTGCCATTCATTTATAGTATCCCTATTACTCATCTGAAAGACAGATGTGACACCAGACAAGAAGCTGAGCCAAGTAAACTTCCTGTACAATTTTTACCTCATTAAAGTGCTATTGTAATTGCTATTGTTACGTTTGTTCTGGTCAGCTGGGAACTATTAATTAAGTCTTACCTTTCCATTCTCAGCCATAAAGGAAGGCAGGGTGACAGAATATGTTGCCTAGTAAATAAAGGAAGGTGAAATCTAATCTTTAAGATTTTTCATTGTGTACTTTAGTTGCTTATTCACTTGCACATTGATTTTGTATAGGTAAACTATCACTGGTAGTTTTGTTGTTGAATAGATAGCAATGGAAATATGAGTAGTGTATAGGGAACTGTGAGGTCCTTTCTGATCCACCATTTTCCATCATATCACTTGAAAGCGTTGATTCCCAAACTTGGTTTTCCTACACTGGAAATTTTGTGCAGATTCCTTTGTTTTCAGCCTTTGGCCTAAGCAGTTTTCCTTTGGCACAGATTACTGAAATGAGAACTTTGAAATGGCCTCAGAATAAGCAGAGAACATCAGTTTCTTCTCCAGCTATACTGAGTCTAGAAAAGTCCTATCTGCCGCAGTGAGTTCAGAATAGGGACAATATGAGAAGAAATCTCTCAGTTCATGATGGATGTACCATTCCTTCTCACAAGGTTAGACACTGTAGAACATTATTCTTGGTAGCGGAGTTTATCCACTGGAAACCTGACAGAAGCCAGTCACCCATCTGAGAAAACTTTTTAGAGAGTCTAGTTAATTCAGTTCACAAAACCTGTGTTCTGGAAAATACTAATTGCCTTAATAAGCTGCTCCTTTTTGTATTTCTGCTCCTTATATGTGGTGCAGTGCTAGCAGTTTTCAGAGTACAGATCTTGAACATTAAGTTCCTTTTGGCTCCTATTTGACATTTTCTGCAAATAGATAAGTGTTCTCTTCAGGTTACATCCTCATTACTCTCATTTCCTGTGACATAGATGTGTTTTTCTTTTACAGAAACAAATGCAATTGTGTCTCAAGAACTGTGTTCAATACCTTGTTTGTATGTCAAGAAGTCCTTCAGGTAGTGACTCAGCACAAACTATCCATAGCTAGATGGCTTATAAGAGCAGAGTAATAAGTACTTCAGCCAGGAGCCTCATGTGCTAGAAAGGATGAGCATTACTCCCTCAAGGATCTGTTCTAGTGTTGCATACACGCATGAAGGGAATTTTTTTTTTTAGTATTATTTTCCTACACTGTCCTTAAACATCACCTAACCAACTGTTTTAAATCCACAGGTAGAATCTCTGGCTACATCCTGTCCAGAGGAACTGCAAAAAGGAAATGTACTAGCCTGGCCAGATTTCCTGCCAGGAGTTGTTGGAAGAGTGAAGATAGATTACAAGAGCATATTTTGTGCTGGTTAGAATTTTACTTCCTAGAACTCATTTTTTTTCTGAACAATACTGTAAGACTCTTCTATGGGGTCAACTAGCTAGCTTGCAGCCTTTGCTTCTACTAACCTTGAATGAATCATTTTGATAATTTGACAGTTGGAACATGCAGTCCTTCATTCTTCAAATTCCAGGGTTTTGTAACAAAAGTTCATTGAAATCTCTGAAAAAAAATTTATTGTTTCCTGAATTGACATGGGAAAAGAGTGAAGATAGTACTGGATCAAAACAAAAAAAAAATCCTGCCTTTTATTCTCAGGATAATTGTATGGTATTAAAATACATGCTGCCTCCTTGCTTCTTTTTTGTAGATTCCTTTTCTGATTTTTTGTGTTGATGATTCTCAAAACCCTTTGGACCCAAGAGGGATTGTAGCATGTGTAGCATTTCCAAAAGCTTTTTTCTGAATAAACTTCCATGGGATCAAACAATCACATTTTACTCATTTCAGCAGGTAGCTGTACTCCTCTTACTATATGATTATATTTTGTCCACAGATTGTCCGTCTTTGCAAGGATCCATACCACATCTGCGGGCCTCTTCTGCTGATTTAAAGCCAGGGTCAAAAGTGAGCCTTTCCTGTGACCCAGGATTTCAGATAGTGGGAAACTCTGTTCAACACTGCCTTAACCTGGGACAGTGGACACGGCCTTTTCCCCGATGTGAAAGTGAGTTGTCTCAGTGGGCTGGCAGGATTAGGAAACCCTAGTGTTTATTTGGATCCTATCACTATTCATGGCCTGGGTTTTTTGCAGCTATCATGCACTTGAATCCATCCATGCTACAGCATATACGTATATGCTTATAACTAAACTCACGTTTAGTTGAGCATGTTTTTCAGTTAGTTTCTAACACACATGGGTGTTAGAGAAATTAGTCTATTTGGATCAGCAGTCTGGTACTTTCCTCCCTAGTGGCATCAGGACTGTGGAAGATACACAGGAAATGCTAGAATATCTCTTTGATTTTTAGATGTCACTGTGAATATCTGGTTTGAAGTAGAAGCCTTGACTTGAGCAAGTTGAACTAATTTCTTTCAAGGCAGTAGATATTTCTGTAAGGACTTGTAAGTGCCCCAAGATTTACAGGATTTCTTCAAAGAAACTGAGCTGTATGCATTCAGGCTGCCAAGCTTCTTCTGATTATATGATTCCTGTTCCTGCTTTTTCCTTTCCTTTTGTCCTCCTCTGTTGTGACTCTGTTGTGACTGCACATATGACTGCAGTTGCTTGTGTTGGAGCTGATTACATTTTTCATTTCAGCAGAATAGTAAATTAGCTCCAGAAGTAGATACTGCATAATCCTATAATTTATATGTAGTCTGGAGAAAATCATCAGATTTGTTAAAAATGCCTTTAAAATAGTTTGATCTAGATTTTAATGTCTTTCTCTTTATTCAGTTGTTTGTAGCAAAAGCCCACAGTCCGTCTCACCTTCTGTGTAAAGAGCAGCATGCCCATGAGGATTTACCCAAAGCAAGTCCGGCTGGGCAGAAGGAAAATTTACTGGCAAAGACAGCTTTGCACTTTCTTGGTGTGTTATCAGTGACAAATCACCAGAATCCTATTAGCGTTTCTGATTTCTCTGCGTTGAGCCAAGCAGTTCTACCTGCTGAGCACACAGAACTGATACAGAGCAGGGCTGACCTTACACAAGCAGGTTGAGTGGATGAAGGCCAGACTCACCCATTGGCATTTACTTTCAAGGTACCTGTCCACAAGTGCCTGATGAATGAAAATTACGTGAAGATACCTATTTCCTACATAATGAACCCTAGGTTTATACTACTAGGTGCAGGCCTGAAAAAGTACTGACTGAATCAGGCTCAGTGTAATCACAGTCCTCACCCACTGGCATCCTTTTCCTCCTCATGGTGCTAAATACCCCCCAAACCACAGAAGCCTGAGAGCCCGTGTTTGTTATAGGCTCTCCAAATCTATTCCTTCTCAGCAAGTACTTGGCTTCTATTACTGTAGCTTTAAGTTCTTGTTGTGTGGTCCTTGCACACAGCTAGGGGACTAGGACTTGCTATAAACCATGTAGCTACAAAGATGAGCTGTGTAGCTTTTGGAATAAGTTCAAGCCTTTTTGAGTGACATAAAGATGCACAGAAGCAACTCTGCTAGAACAAATAAAAACCTCTGGCTGGCAGGTACAGGGATGTCTTCTGCTGGCACAGCTGGGATAAGATGGGCTTACTTACTGCAGTGAAAGGAATGCCCAGGGTTATATGTTGAGGTCAGTTCCAATCTCTTCATGCACTCCTTCACCTCAGGCCAGTACTGTAACTCTTAGCAGTCTCTGTTGGCTACTTTTTTAGTGTTTAAACGCAGCAATCCCGAGCTTGATTTTCAGGGAAGGGAAATAACAACAATCTCCAGCAAGGCAAACTCAGTCTTCCTTTTTCTTTATAACTCATCAAGGATCATTTCTTATCAAAAGTGTTGTGTGACTGAATGGCATTTTCTCAGATCTCAGCCAGACAGATGTCTCCTACAGAGCTAGTAAAATTTTCTTAGCAGGAGCTGGAGAGTCCTGCTAAGACACTTATTGAGAAATACCAAAAAACAAGACCCTTCACTAGACCTGGAATCAATTAGCTACTTCGGAAAAGGACTGGGCCCTGTTGCTAATGGGATTGTACAGCTGCAGAGACAAAATATGCAGTAGGGCTCTCATGTGGAATTATTTTGAAGATGATCAGTTGATCTGCTCTGCTAATTTTTGTGCCATCTTTTCACCCATGTCACAGGAATCAGCTGTGGAGTGCCTCCAACTTTAGAAAATGGATTTTATTCAGCTGAGGACTTTTTTGCTGGCAGTACTGTTATGTATCACTGTAACAGTGGCTACTATTTGTTGGGTGACTCCAGGATGCTCTGCCTGGACAACGGAAGCTGGAGCAGCATTTCACCATCTTGCCTTGGTAAGTTGTGCCATGCATTTGACTGCATGCACTGACAATCTTATGTTTCTCCTGTGCCCTTAGGTTTGAGTGGACGCTCATTCTGAAATTGTAGAGGCTAACCACAGTCCCAAAATCATAATACGAAATATTCACTTTTCTGGAATACCATGCTCAGCCTAATGTGAAACCAAAATTATATTCTGTCACCTTTTTCTGCCCATCCTCTTGTGGGATGCCCCACATCCTGCATTTATCAAATATATATAAAATTATATAGGCCTGCATTGCACTCCCAGCCTTTCTCCTTCCGTGTCCTGCAATCCTTGCATTCTGTGCTTTTGACCTGTGCATTTTGTTGTTCTCCAGCATGCTGTCAGTGTCCCATGCTCTCCAACCAGGTTCTTTTAGATATTTCACACATGGACATTGAAATATTTAATATCAGATTTACTAACCTGATGTAAGTAAATCACCTCATGCTGCCCAGGATTTCCGATCAAGCTGAGTAATACAAAATGTACTGCATAGCACAACAGAAACAAATTCAAGTTACTTAACAAAATACAGCAGTTGTAATACACAGTTTAGGCACAATTCCAGTGCGTTTCCCATTATCAAGCTCTATAATATGTTCACCATCACGACTTTGCACATCCCCAGTAGCTGGGAATGAACATCTGGGCTAAGGTCGGCTCAAGCCCATTGGTAGTTGTCTGACATTTATACCTCATGTTGACCTTGTATTCATTTCCACTCCTCCATGCTGGTCTGCCTAACTCAGGGAGACATTCACAGTCTTTAAGGAATTTAGGGAGAAAATTTTACACTGCCAGTTGATCTACTCAACTGTTAATTGATGTTTACCTAAAAGAAAGGCCACCTTAATGTCTCCTTAGTCCCTAAGCTTAATGGGCAGATCACTTCTGCCAGTTTTCTCTGAGCATTTTTTCCAGTGTGGGCTTATTTTGGTGAGTCACATATGGCTGCCAGCAAGAAGCTGCAGCATTGGGAGGTCTCTGAGTGTACTTGTGGGCACAGTTCATACAGTTGCCACACTGTAATTTACTTGCTGGTCAGCTGGGTCTGATATGCCAGGTGCAGTAGCACAAGCTGAAAGGTGTGACAGGCTGGCATTGTGTACAACATGTACAGAGGACTAGGTGGCACTGGTCTTGCAGGGCCATGTCTCCAGCATATTCCTGCTGGAGTCCGCAGGCTAGCTGTACTTGGATCACTGCATCCAGTTGTACTGGGTCTTAGCCATGCCTCAAATGAGAGGTAAAAAAACAGCAAGATTTGTTTGATATTACTCCTAATTCTTAGTAGGTATAGCACATACATTTTTCACTTAAGACAAGCAAAAGAAAAAGCCAAAATTCTTCTAGTTCTGCCAGAATTCACTTTGGAGTAGGATCCATCTGGTTTCATAGCACCCTGTCCAGCAGCACTCCTTCAGAATCTACAAACATCACTACAGGTGCTCCAAGTCTGTCCAAATAGTTCAACTTCTATGCAGTAGAAGTCACAATGTTCAGAAGGAAAAAGCTTACATCCCACCTTCCAGCTTACTTGTCTCTCTTAAAGCAGAGTAATGGGAAAATAAAAACGAGTGGATTTGGCACCCTGACCTACCATTTACCTTTCTGACTCATGCTTCAGGGAGGTGCTAACAAAACCTGGTACACCTATGCCCTGAAGCATTCCTTTTGTTTTGTTAGGGTCTGATTCACAGTGTACTTCCACTCCATTGGAAGGCTCTTGCCTAACGAGACATTACAGTCATTCCAGTTCTGCTGTGGTAGCACTTTGAATTCTTCTGGGATTTGTGTAATTGGCAACTGTTTTGGTATTAATGTGCAGCTGTCATGCTGCATATCAGAAAAAACTCCTTTTCTTTTCAATGTGTTGTTGTCTTTTCAGGCTGATCAGACTCATCCAGCAGTGAAGAATAAACCACCAATTCAGTAAATTGTCTTGCTTTTCTAACCAGTGCTTTTTTTTTTTTTACTGGAAATGGGCAAAGAACCCAAATTGTGTGTCTGCATGGTATGCCTGGATCAACAGGTGTCCTGTAGCAAGATATTTAGATGAAGAATTGTTCTACCTCTAACAGTCTGAAACAAGCATATTTATAGAGAGAGAATAATCCATGAGAATAATCCCTGATGCCAGATACTTCGAAACTGACTGTTTGCAATTTTGACCCATTGTTTTCATACCAAGGACAGTTCCTTATTATCAAGACTTAAAAGATTTTATAAGGTATTCTGGAGTGAGGGAGTTTTAGGGTTTTTTTTGGTGCATAGCACCAAATGCTACATAGATCATAAATTATCAGTTGGGATTTTTAGGTGCTACTATCACATAAATAGTTAATTATAATAACTAATATATTTTGAATTCATTTTAACTTTTCTAGCAACTGCAGGCTCTTCTTGGGCCTAGTCTAATTCTCTTCATCAAAGATGGGGCTCTAATATTTTCAGAGTATTTCCCCTCTTGACTAAGTTTTCCTGTGTTATAAGTGGGAAGGTTGAGATATAGAGAATTTTCCAAGCAAGGGTTTAATGCAAAAATCCTTCCTCAGAGTGTCTACCCAGACTAGTAGTAACAATAGTTACAATATCTGTTCTTCTGCAGCTTGGAAACCAGATACTTTATGTGTAAGTATGACTGAAAGTTAATAAGATTTATCTGTGATTTTCTCATGTTGTGCAATACTGTCGAGTAAATTATAATAAAACTTCACAGTGAGTTATAAATACTTGTTTAAATATGAAGTATTTTTACCAATGGATCAAAAATGTGATTGCAGTAAGTGATTTTTAAGGACACTACTTACAGAAATTCCTCTTGACAGTAAGATAGAAATTTAAAGCAAATGCTTGCTACAAATAACACACTAGAGATGTGGGTTTTGTGGGTTTGTTTTGTTTTGTTTTTTTGCAGATGTTGATGAATGCGCTGTTGGATCGGACTGCGATGAACACGCATCTTGTCTCAACACAAACGGATCCTATGTTTGCACTTGCATCCCTCCTTACACCGGAGATGGTAAAAAATGTGCAGGTATGTAAAAGAAAAACATCTGGCTAGCCTTTCCAAGATTCTTTATAGGCCAGTATCCTGCCTTCCAGGTGCCAGACAATAACTGATATCTAGGACACGCATGCTTTCGTCTCCAGGTCAGTTTATTCTGGATGAGGCTGTCATAATGTGTGTCCTTTCTTCTTTCTTGTATGTGTATGGATACAGCTGTCATGGAGATGCTGCTCCAAGACATGCACACATGCAAAAACCTAATTGCACACAGAGCACAAGACCTGGGGAGGCCACAGGCTCTGCAGTGAAGAAATATTTTAAAACAGGCTTCTGAGTAGGGCTGGAGCTGCCTGTGGAAACAAGGTAACTTTGGACCTTGGTATAGGTTGGGATAGAAGGTAGCTAGGCAGTTTTCATGTTCAGGGATGGACATGATGGAATGTGCTCTCCCTCACAGAGGGAGAAATGACTGTAAGATATGTTTGCTTCTGACAGTGAATGTAAATTCAGTTACAGAAGCCTCTTCCATGTCAAGATTAGCTTACTTGCATGAGTCTTCAGTGTCTGTCACTTACATATAAACAGAAAAGGCTGTAAACTACTTATGAGTGTTTTCCATGTGCTTTGCGTTCCTACTTTCAGCAGATTCCCAAGGATATCTCCTGCAACTTGTTCATAAAACCTGGCACTTAGTTATATTATTCGTAGTTTCCCTCTTCCTCCTCAGAACCCGTGAGATGCCATAATCCAGGAAATCCAGAGCATGGTCATTTATATGGGGATACTTACAGTGCTGGCAGTCAAGTAACATTTTCCTGTGAAGAAGGGTTCCAGCTGACAGGAATGACGAAACTTACTTGCATGGAGTCTGGAGAGTGGAGCCACCCAATACCCTATTGTGAAGGTGTGATTCCTGGGGAGAATGCATGCTGGAATGCGACTTTAGCACTAGCTAGATGGAAGGAGTAAAGTAATAGTGAAAGGGCCTTTAGAGATCATGGCAGCTTATAAAACCCTGTCCTCGCAGATCTGGATCTGAGTGTTGAAGTCTTTGTTTTCTTAAGACATAAGCACAGTTGTCATATTTGTAGTGGTATTCTCTTATACAGTGCGTCAGAGGTATAGACTCAGTCTAATGCAAGCATTAGAAGTGTTCTTCCAATTCTAATTCTTCTCCACCCAGCCTTCCATTTTCAAAGAATTGATGACTTAAAGATCATTAACTGTGTCTCTGTGGATAAAAAGCAACCAGAAAGGACAAGGATGATGCATGTACATACTCATGGTATAATAGCAGAAATTGTTTCTTTAGAAAATCAGAACAAATGGAGTGAAGCAGCAAGTAAAGTGAAGAGTTGACAAAGACTGTCTAAGCAGAAAAACAATTACTTTGTCCATAAGGAGAGGTAGATATGGAGTCCTCCTGATAGTCAAGCATGTGGTTTGTAGAGTGGTTATAACTACCTATTTCCCATTAGTTCAGTTTCTCAGTAAGGTGAACTCATATAAAGAGTCCTAAATGTCATTTACAGATTAGTCAAGAACTCATTGTTACCTAGGGCTTTACACTTTTTCAAATCTTTTCAGAGAAAACAAAGCAAATCCTAATTTTCTGTTCATTTTTGTTTGTGTTATATCAACCTCTCTTGTATTCCTGTCTTTTTAAAGCTATATCCTGTGGTGCTCCAGTTATTCCAGAGAACAGTGCCATTTTTGGCTCAAATTTTACATACCATAATAAGGTGGTGTACAGGTAGGAATTCAGTATGTTTGAAGTGCTGTATTAATAACTGATTGACAATCTGGCAGCAAATAAGAGTATGGCTGAATTGAGAGATTGGTTGAAATGAAGGAGAGGAACAAGATGGAATTAAAATAATGTAAAGACATTTGGTTATAGAGTGGCTGTTCATTAGCAGAGCTGAATGTTTACTCCAGTACTACTTCTCTATTCTCTGAAAAGAAAGATGGTTTATGCAGGTGTGGATGATGAGAAAAAAGGGATGGCTGATTATGTTTTGCATGAAAGGCTCTGTATTTGATAGGACTTCTTTTCTTCTAATGCAGATGCAATGACGGATACAATTTGGTGGGTGAAAAGGAAATTCTGTGCCTTGCTAGTGGCATTTGGAATCATGCTCCCCCGTCCTGTGAAATGGTGATGTGCCCTAGCCCACAGAATATCAGCAATGGAAAATACACACTCAGTGGCACAGCCTACCTTTCCTCTGTATCATACACCTGTGACAATGGATATAGGTAAATGCACGAACATGCCTGAGCCAAATGCAGGTGTCATGCTTGTTAGAAGGTCTGATTTGTATCTGAAAGAGGCAAAGCTGAGATCATTGCTCAGAATGATAAAATACTAAAACAGAATTGAAAAAGTCTTATTTATACCCTGAGGGTACTTTCTGTATTTTATCCTGAGCTGGAGCAGTTCAGAAAAGTCACTCAAGGTTTGCTATTTATATAGGGAATTCTTTCATTCTACCATCAAACTTATAGAAATCTTCTGAATATTCAGAAGAATAGTTTTCATTATTTGTGAAAGTTCTCATTTTTCTTTAAAGATCATTATACCTCTACAATGGTAGTTCATATTATTTTTGCTGTCACTTTACAACACCTGTGTTGTAGAGTGGAAGGAAGAAACTTTCTAGAAGTTACTAATTTACTCCTTGAACTCTTTGTACTAGTAATTTATTCCAAGGTTTTGTTCTGTTTCACATTTGTAAGGAATTATACTGCAAACACATTTTTAACATGCTGCAATTAAAAATTAACACATTAGTACTGTATCCAAAAATGTATATGCAGGTTTCTGCTTCCCCTGATATCTGCTTGTACCTCTAGCAGATATACTCTGACATAAGTGGTCCCATATGAACCTGTTTAGGGATGGTTTCTTTCACATTTTCCTCCTGCAATCATTTCATTATCCAGATGCAGGCAGGTAGGTGACGTATGTTCCTTTGGTGAATGTTTTAATTGTGTTTGTACAAATGGATACTTCAGCTGAATCATAGATTCACATAGAATCAGTACAATGCTGAATCACAGATTCACACTGCAGGCTTATCTGTACCCCACTAAACCAGGCAGCGCTTTTACCAATACCAGTGAGTTTTTTGACTGTGGAGTTTGGACATATAGGCAGTAAATACCACATCAGTTTTGATTCTTTGTCTTTACCTGTCTACCATAGCTTGATGAGAGAGGTCCTCTGTCCTGTGGTTACCACTCCAGAGGAAACCCTCTCAGACAGTGTCCATCTTATGCATTATTTCTGGATCCATTCTCTTCCTTCAAGCACCTCTTAGGTGTTTTTAGTTTTAAACAGATTGCCACAGGTAGGCGATATGCCTATTTCCCTGACAAGGGCCTGTGCCAAGTTTGTAAAAGCATTACAAGTCAGTGTTCTTTTCCATTAAATTATTTCAGTCAGCTAAACATGGGGGTCTAACACTGTTTGACACCAAATTGTGCAGAATCAGACACTCTTGTGTAGGGCTCTCAGATATGATGTGGACCCTACAGGGAACCCACAGACAGCTGACATAGCAGCTGGAGACAAGGGATTTCACCCAGGGCATCTCAGGGAGGTGTTGCACACTCTGTTCAGACATCTGAGTCACACCCTCTGAACCAATCCTGTTTCCTCAGCTAAGGAAACCAAAAAATGCAGTTGACTTCAAATGTGTGTGGCCTTTCCCTCAAGCAAAATCCTTCACCTTCTGAAGGAACTGAATGCCTTCTTGTGAACAAACTTGAACTGGAGCATTTCCTTCAGTGTCGTGGCTGAAGATAGTGTTTTAAGTCCTTGAGTGAATCAGATCTCAGGCAGAGGCCTAGTTGCAGTCTCAAGACTGGCATGTTGTTAATGGCATACAAGTAAATTTTTAAGCTTAAACAGATATTTATTTATTTTGTGCTCAAAGATGGGCAAAACTACAGCAGAAATTGTGTGTGTCTGCAGCGTATTGAGGCTCCACAAGAAATCCACCAGCTTGCTCTTCAAAGTGGTGTGAAGACCAGCTTTTTTTGATAGCATCAGTGTGTTTTTCCATGAACAAAGGGTGAGATTCTACTGAAGTCAGTGAGAAAGACTCCTCAGTTTCACTGCGGGCCGGAAAGCAAAACAGCTCTTTCACTCTCCATCCCTCACCTGGAATGAAATGACAGCCTTAATAACTATCTTTGTGTCTCAGCCTTCAGGGACCTTCTGTACTTGTCTGTGCATCTTCAGGGAACTGGAACAGCACACCACCAGCTTGCAACATTGTGTCTTGTGGGTCCCCTCCTGCCATCAAAGATGCAGTCATCAATGGAGATAACTTTACTTTTGGAAGCACGGTCTCTTACACCTGTAAGGAGGGGTATGTAGATTAGCACTACTGGATTAATATTCAGGTTGAGTAAAACTGGTGAGCTGTTTCACAAGTATTTTATAACTGCACACTAATTAGTTTTAGTACTTCTGTTTTAATTTTTTTGGAAGTTAAATGCAATGGAGAGGGGTTTTTTTGTGGGCTGTCAGGTTAGTATGAGGCACAGACATTTCTTAAAGTAGTTTCAGGGGAACTAAATACACTCAGGAAGAGAAGAGTAGAGAGACATCAGGGAGAATGGTAGCACAATTCAATAGGAAACCCTTTTCCTTGGAGTTACTACAGAACCAGTACTTCTGTGTTAAACTTAAGGCTCTGATCATAGGAAATTCTTTATGTCCCATCAGGGTGTAATAATGCTTTTGGTGTAATTTAACAGCCGTCTATTGTGGTGTTCTAATTTCTATTTCCTTAAATATTTCTATTTCCTTGTTTGTTGGGATGCATTATTTTAAATTTATTTTTATCTACTCCTCATAGAGAAATTTTCAGACCCTATTTCCTCAAAGAGGAGGCTCAGTTTTGATGATATCAGGCATGAAAATATAATGCTGGACTCTGATCCTGCAAGAACCTTTGCACATGATAATCTTTACAGCCTGTGAGCAGTTCCATAAAATTTCTTGGAACTGTTCTGTCTAAAAGGTAGAGTGGGTAGGCAGAGCTTTTGCCAGTTTCAGTTCAAAGTGACTGGAGGATTTTCTGCTTTTTCTTGGTGTAAAAAGGCAAATTGACAAGCCAGTGTTTTTCGTGTAAATTGGCTTTGCAATATTATTTGAAACATAATTGAAGCAAAGCATCCTTATTATGTTTTCTAGACTGTGTTATGATTCTAAAAGCTGCTTCTCTTTCATGTGCAAGCATTTTAAATAGGATAGGATAGCAGCATTTAAAGACTGTCACAGCTTCTCTCTGTGACAGAGGATCATATTAAACATTGTGACATAATAGGCTCTTTTTCTGGAGTCTAGTCATGAGGCCTTGAAAAATGAATCCTCCGAACAAGAAAAAACTGTTTTACAGATATTGCTTCAAAATCTGAACAGCCTGCAGTTGGAAAGTCACTGGGGACTTCACAGTAGTTATTGTTTCTTTGCTTTTTTTGTGAGAACACTCCACAGACAAAAAAAAAAATTGAAGAAAACAGTCAAAGGCACTGTTAGTAAACTATTGCCTGTTGCATATTTAAGCAGCAGGGGTTTGAGTGGGATGATGGGCAGCACAGATTAATGCCTGTCCCTGCAGCCCAAAGACAGTCTGGAGAACTACAGCTACACTAACAGTAGTATTCATGTGGAAGAATTTTATTGTGAACTGTTTTATTAGGTTTTTTTCCAGTCAGCTAGGAGGAAGTTATTTTAAAATTGCTATATGCATTATTAATAAGAGCATCTCTGGGTAACTCACTAAAAGGTTTCACTTGGCTTGCAGGTGTGAAAACAGATTGATACGACTAATACGGGAATGCAGCCTTTCTGGACTTTTAATCTTTTTCTTTTCCAATCAGTTTTGCTAAACAGAAACAGTTTCTGAGTGTGATCATTTCCTTGAGGATTGCATGGAGCATCACAGCACAATATTAGGTTTATTATAGCAGTTTGAGCCAAAATGGAAGTTCAGAAATGGTAGTTGGATGGACAGATGAGAGGGAGGCAATATGCACAAGGTATGCTAGGATAATCCACCATTGGGATACCTCACCCATGGACATGTAGGCTTTAAGATTTTTCCTTTTAAAGATGATCATAGCTTTTTTTAGGGATCCTGTTCTTCTGAGGTTCTAGCAAACAAGCTCATACTTCAAAGGCTTCAGGAAACCTTAAACAGTTTGATTCTGTTTGTCTTTTTGACTTCCTATGTGGTTTCCTTATCCACAGTTACACATTACTTGGCCCTGAAACCATAGAGTGCTTAGCCAGCGGCAAGTGGAGTGTGAGCCACCAGCAGTGCCTGGCAGTATCCTGTGATGAACCACCCCATGTGGAAAATGCATCACCAGAGAGTGGCCACCGCCTCTTTGGTGATATAGCTTATTACTTCTGCTTGGATGGTTACAGCCTGGCTGATAACTCTCAGCTGCTTTGCAATGCAGAAGGGATGTGGGTGCCTCCAGAGGGCAGGGATATGCCCCACTGCATAGCTGATTTCTGTGAAAAGCCATCCACAGTCTCCTACAGCATCCTGGAGTCCATTAGTAAAGCCAAGTTTGCAGCTGGCTCTGTTGTGAGCTTCAAGTGCATGGAAGGCTTTGTCCTGAACACCTCGGCCAAGATTGAATGCCTTCGAGGGGGCCAGTGGAATCCTTCTCCTCTGAGCATCCAGTGCATCCCTGTTCGCTGCGGAGAGCCTGCCCACATTAGCAACGGCTATGCCAGCGGCTCCAACTACAGCTTTGGAGCAGTGGTGGCTTATAGCTGCAACAAGGGCTTCTACATCAAAGGAGAGAAGAAGCGGACCTGTGAGGCCACTGGCAACTGGAGTGGCAGTTTGCCCACATGCCACCCAGTGTCCTGTGGAGAACCACCACAGCTTGAGAATGGCTTTATTAAGGTACAGAATGAGTTTTCTCTTCTGCCTGGTACACTGGCAAACTGAATATATCTTCACAACTGTTGCTGTTGGAGTTTTCTTTCTTTTGTTTTGCTCTTCTGTTAAAACTGAGGAAGTTCCTGATTGGATAGAATAAGGAAGGGGAAAAGAGAGAGGATTTGCAGCAGAATCATTTGTGTAAAGCATGAATACTTCCACAGGATTTCCTGTCATAAAGTGGGTTATCAGTTAGGAGACTCAAGATGCCATATGACACTCAATTGATTTCCTTAATGTCTTATTCTTCATTTGTTTGGTTCCTGGGTAGCTTTCAAGTACCTTCTGGAGATGTTTAAAGTGCTAATACCTGTTCACAGGCCTTGCTCTTTTCACTGTTATGAAAAAAAAAAAATCTAATATGCAACAGATAAATCTTCCTTGGGATAATTTTTCTTCTTTTGATGCAAGTACATTTCTTCACTAAATTCAGAACTTTCCTTATCAAATTAAATTGAAGCAATGTGTCTTGCCTTGGTGCACAAGAATAATATTGTGGTAAGGAAGATCAAAAACACTATTATAAAGATGTAACATTGGAATTTCAAAGCATTTTTCTTCCAAACATCTCCCTTCCTGTCTTAAATCCAAGGATTTAAGATACCAAGATACCAGATACCAGGGAATTTGCATTTGCTAAATTTGGAGGGTGGAGGTTGACATTCCAGTTCCTATATGGGTTTCCAGCAGTAATAGCAACAATTTCTTTTCAGACTCCCACACAGATGCATCTTCTACTTAATGCAAATCACTCTATTTTGTCTTCCTTAAGTAAGATCACTCCTTCATATATTCCTTGCAATTGGAGAAATTTTTAAATACCTCAGTCAAAGCCCAGCCTGCAACTTTTAGGTGCTCCTCAGCTGCCTGCTCAAGGCCCTGCAGCTTTATATGTGATATTTATAAATGTCTCCGAGTAGCAGTAGATTTGAGGGCTCCAAATTCAGACACACCTAGAAGGTAAAGAATTGTGACAACAGTAGGCTATTTAATGGCAGCTTCCCCTGATCCATTTCTTTTACATCTTCCTTTCCACACTTACTTCGGTCTCATAGGTCAGGAAAGGAGAAAGCAGAGGAATTCTTTTCTAGTTTTTACCTTATAAGCCTTGAATTTACTGTTTTGTTTTGGAAGTGGTCTCAGATTTCCTGAAAACATAGTGCATCATTTGAGTCAAGGTATTTTATGCCAGTTCCTTGCCTTCATTCCTTTTGAGACAGCCTTTACTGCTGTCAGGGATTCAGCTGGAAGCTAGGCCAGGAGAACATATGAAATTAAATCAGTCTCCTATTGCCCAAATAATGCATCTTCATTTCAGACATGTCTCTGTCTTAACTGTTTTCCAGAACACCACTGGACACTTCTTTGAAAATCAGGCAAATTATCAGTGTGACTCTGGTTACCAGATGGTAGGAAGCCCCGTGTTTATCTGTCAAGCAAATCGGCAATGGTACAGTGAATCGCCTCCTTACTGTGCTCCCCTCAGCTGTGGAAAACCACCATCCATCCAGCATGGCTACTCCAAGGGAGAAACTTTTGATATGGGCTCCAAAGTTGAGTTCTTCTGTGATGAAGGCTATGAGTTGATTGGAGATGTTTCATGGACGTGTCAAAAATCCGGGAAATGGAGCAAAAAGCAAAGCCCCAGATGTGTGCCCACAAAATGTCCAGAACCACCTCTGGCAGAAAATCAGCTGGTCTTGAGAGAAGTATCTTACCAAGTCGGTGTTGTACAGTTCTCCTGCAAGGAGGGTTATGTTTTGCACGGCTCCTCTGTACTGAAATGCTTGCCCTCCCAGCAGTGGAATGATTCCTTTCCCTTCTGCAAGGTTGTACAGTGTTCTGCACCTCCCTATATCCCCTTTGGGGACCCCTTGACTTCATCCCTTCATTTTGGCAGCACTGTGAAATACATCTGTGTGGATGGGTTTTTGCTGAGGGGTGAGTCCACCATCAGATGCCAGGCTGATGGTTCATGGAGCTTGCCTTTGCCAGAATGTATTCCCGTAGAGTGTCCTCAACCAGAAGAAATTCAGAACGGCATAGTTAATGTGCAGGGCCTCACCTTCCTTAGCACAGCCCTCTACACATGTAAACCAGGTTTTGAACTGCTAGGGAACACAACTGTCCTCTGCGGAGAAGACGGACAGTGGCTTGGGGGAAGGCCAGTTTGCAAACCTATTCAATGCCCAAGGCCTAAGAAGATCCTCAATGGCAAATACTCATTCACAAGTTTCCATTATGGACAGACAGTTAGGTATTTCTGTGACAGAGGGTTCCAGCTCCAAGGGGAAGAAACACTGAGATGCCTGGAAACAGGAGAGTGGAGTACAGAGGTTCCCTCTTGTAAGGCCATAAATTGCCAGCCCCCTCAACCCATTGAGAATGGCTTTGTGGAGGGTGCAGATTATAGCTATGGGGCCATGGTCATTTACAGCTGTGTGCCGGGCTTCCAGCTCTCAGGCCTTGCCATGCAGACCTGTGAAGAATTGGGGTGGTCTAGCTCCACACCAACCTGCCTTCCAACAGACTGTGGCCTGCCTCCTCACATTGACTTCGGAGAGTACACGCAGCTGAGACATGGGGAAAGACATCCCAACCAGGAGAGTGTTACAGAGAATCCCTCTCTTTCACATATGTTGCTGGCTGACAACATGAAAGACTTCAAAAGTTCCTTGAGGGAGGACAGTGCAATGCAACTCACCACTTTCTTATTTGGAACTGTCATTTTATACACATGTTACTCTGGCTACGAGCTGCTGGGAAACCCTGTTCTAGCTTGCCAAGAAGATGGGGCTTGGAACGGCACTGCCCCTGCCTGTGTGTCAATCGAGTGCACCTTGCCGTCCCCCCCAGAGAACGGTTTTTTACACGTCACGGAGAACACGCTGGGTAGTGCAGTGCAGTACACCTGCAGGCCAGGATTCACCCTGGTTGGCTCTGACACACGGCTCTGCTTGTCAAGTCGGCAGTGGAGTCACACTGCTCCTTACTGCAAAGCAGTAATGTGCAATTCACCTACCCAGCTTTTGAACGGGAAGATAAGAGGGGAAAACTACACATATGGGAGTGTTGTCTACTATGAGTGTGATCCTGGATACCAGTTAAATGGCCCCACAGAGAGGAGATGCCAAGAGAGCCAGAAATGGGATGGCAGTGAACCAATCTGCATTCCTGTTTCCTGCAGCCCACCACCAGTTTTGGAGAATGGTCAGGTAACAGGAGAGGACTACACGTTCCAGAGACATACAGAATATAGCTGCAATGAAGGTTTCCTGTTAGATGGGGACAGGAGTAGAGTCTGCCTTGCAAATGGAAGCTGGAGTGGAATCACTCCAGTTTGCAAAGCTGTGACCTGCCCTATGCCATTGCCTCTTCCCAATGGTAGAACTACTGGCTCAGATTTCAGCTTTAATAAAGAAGTGCACTATCACTGCAATGACGGTTATAGCCTGCAAGGAGCATCTACACGTACCTGTCAGAGTGACGGCACCTGGGACACAGAAGCTCCACACTGTGAACCAGTCATTTGCGGACCCCCTGAAGACATCTCCCATGGCTTTCTGAATGGCTCGGCCTTTATTTATGGGGAATTTGTCCATTATATATGCTTCCCTGGTTATGAGCTGTATGGCAGTCCCTTACGGCAGTGCCTGTCCAATGGCTCCTGGAGTGGAAGCCTTCCGTCTTGCCTACCCTGTCTGTGCCCTACACCACAGATTCAAAATGGGGTCGTTCTTGGTACAGATTTCAGCTGTGGGATAAGTGTCCAGTTTCAATGCCTGGAGGGCTTCAAATTGCTGGGGCCTTCTGAAGTCACTTGTGAGGCAGCTGGCAAATGGAGTTCTGGGTTTCCTCGCTGTGGACAGACTTCCTGTGGTGCTCCACCCATCATCCCCAACACATTTATCAATGGGAGCAGCTCTGAAGATGAGAATACAATCATCTATACCTGCTTGGCAGGTTTTGTCATGAAGGGGGGTCCAGAACTGACTTGTGTGGAGACTGGTGTATGGAAGAAGCCATACCCAAGCTGTGAGCTCTTAAGTTGTGGTCCACCACCATCTGTCCCAAATGCAGAGGTTTTTGGGAACACTTACACCTATGGAAGTAAGGTCCAGTACCGGTAAGGATGATGCTACTATTCTGTTTTCATTAAAAGTCCCTGAAGGAATGAAGGTGGAAGGTTTATGCAGTTAGTGCAGGTTTACTCAGATTGGCAAAGCCCACATTGCCATGCACTTTATAAAATATTATTTGGACCACTCATGGAAACTCCAGAAAGACATTTCAGCCTGTTGGGCTGACGCCTCCACTAACTTTAATTTCCTATTTCCATTTGCTTTCTTATTCTCCTTCTCTGAAACACTAGTTTCCACATACAGGTTTTGTTAGCAGATGACGGCAATTACCAGCAGGGTGTGTGGCTTCTCTTCTCTTAGCATTGCATTTATGCTTTCCTTCTGCTTCGGTTGCCTGTTTTAATACAAAAGGGCTGATATCCCTTTTATCCCATTTTCTGCACTGCTGCACTGTGCTGTCTGGAGCACTGGAGCAAGTTTGTCAGATATGAGAAACTGAGGTTTTTTATTATTTTCTGAAGTGTACACACTGCAGATCTCTTTCTCCGAGATGAAGAAAGCCCTGGCAAAAGGGGAGATGTATTTTTGACAGTAAAAGAAAATAATGGTGTGGTACAGAACTGGGGCAGAGGTGGCAGATGGGTGAATTGAACAGCATCAGTCATACTCCTGCAACTTTAACAAGGTGAAGAGAATACTTTTGCTGCCCTCCTACAAGTAAACCCACTAGTGCAAGCCAGTTGAGTCACTCTTGGTAAAGCACTATTGAGTCTTAAATGTCTAAGCAACTGGTCTGTGGTCAGGCTAAGGCTTGATTTGATCTTGGAAGAAAGTGAGATCATCTTTAGAATTGGTTGGTGCTCACACACTCTCTCTTGGTGCTCTCTCACTCTCACCAAAGGCCCTCCTAACAAAGAGATGGGCAGTGTAGGAGCTGCGCTAAAACTTAGAGTACCTTCTGAGTACTAAAGTCACCAACTCATTTTCTATTGTGATGCTGCAGCAGCATGAAACAACTGGAAATGAAGTCTGAAGTCTCCAGCTCTTGGAACAGAACGAATTCAGTCCAGATGTGCTTCCTAGAGGCTTACCTTGAAATCATAGAGAAATCTCAAGATGTACTTATTAACAACTGATGCTGAAAAATTACTGCCCTGATGTTTTAGTTTATGGGTTAGCTCATTCCTAGCTGTGTCTCTGTGGTCAGGTCTTCATACTGTGTTGCAGATGTCTGGAAGGCTACACAATGGCAACAGAAGTGGATGTGTGCACTTGCCAGGAAGATGGACAGTGGTCCTCTCAAAGTATTTCCTGTTGTCCCAGAAAGTGTCCCCTTCCAGGAAATATCACTAATGTAATCGCACTTGGCAGTAACTTCACTGTGAACACAAGCATCACGTTGTCATGTGTAGAAGGCTACACTCTGGTGGGAGCAAGCACATCTACATGCAAGGTATAGTTTTATTAGCACTATTTTATTCTGCAGGCTTTCTTGAATTCAGGAGTCCTTCTCATACCTTCCTTACCTTTTGGCCCTTAACTGGACACAACAAAAAAATTCAAAGCATATTCTGCAAAATATAATATGTTTAGATGTTTTCCAGTGAGAGCAATTATCTGTTTTATATGTGTAGACTTTCAGAACTAGAAATTTTTTGTTTCTTCTTGCATCAAAAGCAGAGTCTGTCCTTTAGAAAAGCATCCATTTTATCACATTCCAGGCATTAAATCATATCTGAGAGTTTAAAAAATTATGTCCAAGATTTCTAATGTATTTTGAGAATTGCATGCAGAGCTTTTTCTCCAGAATAACAGGCAGCAGACATTTTAATCCACTGTAGAAACTTGAATCCTCTGTTAAAGAACAAATGTCTTCGTCAATTCCACTGGTAACCTCCTGTCACATTAGCTGTGGACAGCCCCATCTTAAGTTTGTTAACAGACTTTTAAAGTCATTAGATGTGCTGTATGAGAAAAACTGAGCATGTGTGGGTTTGCAAAGTTTTTCTAATGAAATGTTTTCCCCTCATTTTGCTGTTTCAAGTATCTGTGGAAGTAGGAGTAGTTGTCTTTGACAAGTGTTTCTTCAGGTATCAGACTTACCTTAATGAGTCAGAGAAGGCTGCTGAAGCACTTAGTCATGGTGTTAGACATTCAACCAGGAGAGAAATACAAAACATGAAATCAGGCAGATGTAGTTTTCATTCTTCTGATGTGTTCCCTGCGCGATTGGGTGACCTTGCGCCAGTGAACTTGCTTTTCCAAGCTTCTTTTACCCATTTCACTTTTTGTTCCTTCTGTTTTTTAAGTCTTAAGCTAAGTGTTCCTGCCAAAGATAAACTCCAGTCTATGTTAACATCTTAAAAATGTTACTTAAATTACCAAATTTGATAAAGGATTAAACAGATAATATTGTATCGGTACACCCACAGCAACTGGTTGTTTCTACCATGATTTTTCTTTTTCAATTCAATATGAATTGCACATATAAAGCAGTGCTTTTACATTTCTAATTACATTTATTTTTCAGGAAAATGGTGTTTGGGTGCCACCATTTTCTGATGACATCTGCAATCCTGTGTCTTGTGGAACTCCAGAGTCTCCAGAGCATGGATTTGTGATTGGCACTAAATACAATTACAAAGATGTGGCTCTTTATAAATGTGACTCTGGCTATGAATTACAAGTAAGCAAGCTCAAATCCCCAACACTTTAAACTTTGGGTGGTCATTTTAAGTTCCTGTGTGATTGCTGTGGACTGTCTGGTTCATATTGATGCCATAGAGTGTCTGCTGGTTTTGTTATTGTCTGTAGAGAGTTCATGGTATGTTTGGGACAGTCTTTGAATGTCTTAAGGGTATAGTTGAAGCAAATACAAGAACCCTGTTCAGGGGTATATGTCCAGCAGGTATCTTGCAGTATTTGAGTTCTCTTAACTGAAGTTGCAAATACAGCATTACGTATGCTTGTGACCATGAGTCATGGAAGAGTTAATTTCTCATGTCCCTTCTCCCTTGACCTGGTTCTTTAGCCAGAGTTAGATTGCAGTTTTTTCTTCCATTTCATAGTATCCCAAGCGTTATGTCTGCATGCCAAGAGTTGTTACTTCAAGACTTAAAGTTCCTCATAAACCCCACTGCCCTCAGTTCTATGACATTGCTAGATGGTATTAAAGTGATAGATCACATGTATTCCATTTTGTTCACTGATGAAGGAGGAATCAAAGTTCTTTCCTGTCCATTATTTTTATTACGGCTTTTTTCCCCACCTGAGCTCTGAAACAGTATTGCTTTCCCAGTATCAGGGTTCAGATTTTCAAGTTCAGAGCTGTCTCAGGGGTGTTTTCAAAAGCTGCAGTGAGCTCAGAAATGAGAGTAGGTTGTTGAGGCACAGCGTGATTTCCACTGTGCCCAGGTGATGACAGAGTGAGACATAAGCTGGTGAGGTGTCTCCAGAACAGCAGCGGGCTCTTAATACTGGTTTTGTGAGTGCCAAGCAGAGTGCAGGATTGCATTTCCATTGCGGTGTCATAACACCGGTAATTAATTAAGAACTTCATGCATGTAAAATCACCCAGTCAGAAGTTAATTCACTCAGTCAAGATAAAAATAAGAAGTCTGGAGAATGCTTAGGTAACAATGACTTCAATTTTTCATTATGTCGTCAGATATGGAATATTGCTGGGGATGAAGGTGTTGGTATTTAGACAAAAAGACAGAGCTGCTGTTTCAAATAATTTCAGGAAGTAATAAACCTGTGTTGTTATTCAGTATTACGCTCTTCCAAGCTTCATGATCCTGTTTCGCCACCTAGTGTCAAACTGTGTCCATGCTGTAGGGTAGAGGTCCTGCTTTTTCCTTTGGGAAGCAAAGTCCATTGGGTGTGATGCTGTACAATAACATGACACACAGCTGCCTTTTATCGATAGGTCTGCTTTGTAATTAAAGTGCATTACAGCAAGGGACAAAATTAAATATTGTTGTTCGTGTCTTGGAATAAAATAAGAATTAAATCCTGGGCTATTTGGCTGTCTATAAAACCTGTATGTAAGAAAGAAAAAAATGTAATTTATAGGCAAATATAAAGAATGAGTGTTTGGGATGTGTTTAAATCAGCACATCACATTTGTCAAACACAAGCTTACACTGTTCTTGAAAAAATTGCTAGTTGAATTTCCTATAAATGAGTCCTGAACGGAGAAAATTTGTCATCACAACACAGTCCTCAGAACAAGAATGATAAAACTGACAAAAAAGATGACACTCAAGAGATATTACAGATACAAGACAACTAACTAACTGGCCCCACAAACTTTTGGTTTATAAAGAAGATTCATCATTCTGCAGGAAGTTTTATCATAAACTCTATTAGTAGACTTGGGCTGTAGCACTTCATATTCTTTTTACATGGGTAGTACATGAAGAAAAAGCCTCCTCACCTTGCTAGATACTAAAGCTGATGGGAGAAAAGGGTTAAATAAAGTAGAGTTGTTCTTTGAGCATTTTCTATTGTTTCACAGGGTGATGCAGAACGGACTTGCCAAGAAAACAAGCTTTGGAGTGGCACTGTGCCAGTGTGCAGAAGTACGTTTTACCTGAGTCTATCACTTAATGTTGGTCAAGGGTGATATCAAACAACCAAAATCACTAATGCTCATTTTGCTTTATAACTCATACTGTCTGCATTTACCCAAACATTTTTGGTAAGTATCAGTGGTAACAACCTGCAAGGGCAGAATTGCTGGTGTGTGCAGGTAGTAATGTGAAGGAAATCTCTATACCTTTCTGCCTTGCTCCTCTGCAGAGAGCTTCCAGGTTTTAATAGTTCTGACACTTGAGGTCATGAGTTCTGGGGTTACTGAAGACCTCTGAACATGTTG
This sequence comes from Bombycilla garrulus, assembly GCA_013400315.1. Lineage (NCBI taxonomy): Eukaryota > Metazoa > Chordata > Aves > Passeriformes > Bombycillidae > Bombycilla > Bombycilla garrulus. The sequence continues at coordinate 94,510 of VXBU01017871.1, read as the reverse complement.
GTTGCCAGGAGTCACAGATATTTAGCATTTTCCAATGTAACTCTGTGGATATCATTCTGAAAGATACTTCACTTCTCCAAGATGTCATTGGCTGCAGTGCTGAATTAGGAGTTTCTACATAAATACCTATGTGGACTTCAGCTGTTGGCTGAAAGAGGCAACGGTTTCCTGAGGCTTCCTGCCAGCACAGTCACAATAGATTTTTTTACCTTTAGCATGAAGCGGAAGCACCAAGTGTGATTCTGCTCTTCTACTCTGGGTCAAATTCCTGGCAATGACCAGATAACTGCTGTGTTCTTTCCTGTTTCTCAGGGTAAAACCTGTGGAGGAGCTGTGAGCAGGACAAGCCATATATACATTTTGTTTAATTGGAAACTATTGCTTACATTGCAGGAATATCATGTGGACCCCCGGACATGATAGAAAATGGATTTGTTCAGGGAGAAGAGTACTTGTTCGGCAGTGAAGTTTTTTACAGCTGTGACCCTGGCTTTGAGCTACAGGGTCCAAGCAGAAGGATTTGCCACATTGACAAAAAGTGGAGCCCTTCTGCCCCTACATGCACACGTAAGTAGCCAGCAGAGCAACGTGATGTCCAGGAAAGCTAGAGTAGGAGGAGAGTGTTTTGTCTGGCTTCTTCCCTGTCTTTCCCCTCCAGCAGAGGGACTGTGAAAGGAGGAGTCAGAGGAAAAGCCAGCAGAAGTTCTCATTGGCAGTACCTCTCTGATCTGAAGCAATCTCCTTTTGGCACATTGAAATGGCATAAACATAGAGAGAGTCGTGCTGAGCTCAGCAGGGTAGGAATGTGGCCTGCTGTATCTGACTTGCCTTGAATTATGGTGTGCGGAGCCTTGGACATCATGTTCATCCCTGCCATACCAAAGCAAGTATATCCTGGCCACTCAGTTGTCTGGATACCACAGCTGTGTTTTCTATGATCAAATATTGGCTCTCTATTAAGAAAGTAACTAATTGAGGGAGCTTAGAAAGAATAATTTTTTACTTATTTCGTACAGCTTATAAATAAAATGCCAATATTTACAGTCCTTACTAATAAGTCATTTTCCATCTTTTCCTGCTGATGTCCTAGTCCTATGCCTTCCATTCTTCTCTCTCACCTTTGATGGATTTACTTGGTGTCCACAGTATGGGCCAGAGGTCAAGATTCTTAACTACTGCTATTGTTCTTCAGCACATATTGAGATCACCTTCCACTGTAGGGGCATAGAGACTGAAAATGTAGCACAGAAGAAATATTCTGGATCCTCTGTTGGTTTGAACATACCTCATAGCACCACCAAATAGATTTGGACACATTTTCAGGTGTCTGCATTTTGAACCCAGGTGAAAGGGCGGGGAAGGAATTGTATAATTCTTCTCCATGTAACAGTTCACAGCTTCTTTTTTGCTGTCTTTCCATTAATTCAAGATGAGAACAGAGCTATCAGATAGTGTGTGATTCATGGACTTCATTGAGTGTATAAAACCCAAAAGTTTTCTTCTCTCCTAGAAATTACTTGTGGGCCGCATCCCTCCATTGAAAAAGCAGAGGCCATTTCTACTGGAAACACATACAGAAGTAATGTAACCTTTGTGTGCAGCTCTGGATACCATCTTGTTGGGCCCCAGACTATCACATGTCTTGCCAGTGGGAGCTGGAGTAAACCCTTGCCATTGTGTAAAGGTAACAGTTTGGTTTCATGTCCTGGAACATTCCAGTCTGAGATAAGCAATGGCTCCTCCCTTATGCATGCATATCATACAATCCAGAGACTGAGCTGCTTTTGGGAAATGATTCTGTAACGTGGGATTTCTGGAAAATCTGCCAGTGGCAAGAAGGAATGATATCCATCTTTCTGCCCTACTGGCCCCAGTATGAAGTAATAAATGTGTCCTCACTACCTCATTTTTCTGGGGCTTTTCTATGTCACTGGGAGGAGCTTCTTTTCTAGATCAGCTACATTTCCTTCCCGGGGCTACTGAATCAATGTTCTTCATGATTTATAAGTCTGTGATTAGCTAAACATACTGTGTTATTAATTCAGGAAATGTTTGAAGCCCAGGACTAATGTCAAGCTGAATTAATAAGACCCCTTCCTTTGCAGAGACCAGATGCAAAGTTCCAGTTTCCTTGCTGAATGGGAAAGCAATTTATGAAAACAATACAGTTGGCAGTACAGTAACATATCTCTGTGAGAAGGGATACAGCTTGGAAGGAGAACCAGCAGCAGAGTGCACAAGAGATGGAAGATGGAGTAATCCCTTGCCTCTCTGTAAACGTGTGTGTTTGCTTTGTAATGGAAAAGTTTTTGCAGAGAAACAGTTACTGATACAAGTTAAAGCATGAATTTCTCTGAGTGTATTTTTGTGACAGTAAAAGAACAAGCTGTCTTCTGCATAGGTCACTCTAGCTGGAAAGATGACATAAAAGGGGAGTTATTATAGTCAATCACTTGATATATAGTAGAAGCAGGTGAGAGAATCATTTGGAGGAGTAAAGGCAAAAGGGAGACTTTATTGTTGTCCATAAGTGACATATTGACAGGCTGTAAATGAAAATGTGCCTGACTCTTCTCAGAGTTGCACAGTGGTAGAGTGAAAGGCAATGGACAGGACACCAGTTGCGATAAAAGAAGTTCCAATGAAGTTTTTGAAGAAACTTTTTACCATCAACAGAGTCAAACAGAGTCCCAGAGAGGACGTGAGATCTCCATCCGCAGAGTTACTCACATTTCAACTCAAATTTCTGGTCAGGTTCCAGAGCAACTCCTGACCTAGTTGACCCTGCTTGGAGAAGCAGGTTAGACTTAATGGCTGTATAAATTCTGCAGTTCTGTGAAATAGCACATTACAGACATATGCATTGTGCCCACACACCCACAATAACCTTCCTTGTTGCTGTATGTGTCCATAACTAATTTTAAGACCTAGTGTATTCTTAGGGTGGTTGATTGAGGCATTTGGGTTTTGTGTTAAATAGTATTTATTCATTTTAGTGTCAAAAAACTGATATAAATTTCTGCTCTTTATAGAGCCAATGTTTTCTGCATTGGTGATGAGATCAATAGACCATGCAAAAATAGCCCAGCAAGCTTACAGCCAGCAATAAATAAAATTAGAGAGATTCTGAACTCTAATGAGTGTCACAGTAAGTCTCTAATCAAACATCTGGATTTTTGCTGCTCTTTGGTGGTCCAACCCTCAAAACATGAAGTATGATAGGTCTGGTTCTCTTTTGTAGAAAGGTTATGGTGAACAGGAAGGACCAGAGAAAGGTTTCACAGTAACAGGTAGGATATTTCTCACTTAAATCTGCATCAGCAGATAGTAGCAAGCCATGTGACAGCAAGCCATGTGGCAGCAGTGAATTGGACATTTTTTTATTATTGTTTTATGACCCAAATCTCATAATTTCAAATCAAATTGCAAATTGGATTCATGTGCAGCATCCATTTCTATTGCTTTTTATATGTTTTGGGTTTGAAATCTTCAGAAACTATCCTAAAATGGTCTCTCTTCCTTCCATCTTTTTTTCTTCCATTCCTCTTTTCCCTCTCACCCTTACTTTGATCAGCAAACCCTTGCCCTGTGCCTTTCATAATCCCAGAGAATGCCCTTCTGTCAGAGGTGGATTTTCATGTTGGGCAGAATGTATCCATCAGGTGCAGGGAAGGCTACCAGCTGAAAGGGCAGTCTGTGATCACCTGTAATGCTGATGAGACCTGGACTCCAGCCACAGCTAAGTGTGAAAGTAAGTGCAAGACACACAGTTCTGCAGGGATTGGTACTTTCCAGAGGGCTCTGAGAAGCTATAGAGAAGAGCTATGGGCAGAGATGCAATTCACTAAATCAGGTTGCTCAGGGTCCCATCCAACCTGGCCTTGAACACTTACAGGTATGGGGCATCCACAGCTTCCTTGGGCAGCCTGTTCCAGCACTTCATCAGTGTCTAGGTAAAAAAATGTCTTTCTAATATCTAAACTAAACCTGCCTCCTTTCAGTTTAAAACCATCACCTCTTGTTCTGTATCTTATTTTACCATATAAATACTAACTCCTTTTAAAAAGACCCCTTAAGAAACTGGGAAGCTGCAATGAGGTTTCCCTGAAGCCTTCTCCTGGATCCATGCTGAATAATCCCAGTTCTCTTGGTGTGTCTGGGTAGGAGAGATGCTCTATCCCTCTGATCATCTTTGTTGTCCTTTTCTGGTCACACTCTAGCAGATCAATATCTTCCTTGTACTGAGGACCCCGGAGATGGATATAGCCTTCTAGATGGAGTCTCAAAAGGGCAGAATCGAGTGAGATAATCCCCTCTCTCATCCTGCTGGTCATTCTTCTTTTGATGCTGCCCAGGATACAGTTGGCTTTTGGGGCTGCAAGTGCACGCTATTGGCTCATGTCCAGCCTCTCACCAAAAAGAACCCCCAAGCCCTTCTCAGGGTTGCTCTCAGTGACTTCTCCCCGTCTATACTCATGTTTGGGATTGCCCTGACCTGAGTGCAGCACTTTGCACTTGGACTTTTTGAACATCATGGGGCTCTCATGAGCCCACTGGTTAAGTTTGTCCAGATTCTTGGACTCCATTGCTGATTTACCACCAGAGGTGTGTCTGTGGCAAATTCCCCAGACAGCATTGTGTTCAGGGTTAAAACCTGTATCATGTAGGCTCTGCAACTAACCAACATCTGGATGGTTTCTTTTATTTAGAGATATCTTGTGGTCCCCCAGCTCATGTAGAGAATGCTCTGATTCGTGGTAGCTTCTATCAGTATGGAGACATGATCACCTATTCATGCTACAGTGGGTACATGCTGGAGGGACCCCTGCGGAGCATTTGTGTGGAAAATGGAACATGGACAACACCACCTACCTGCAAAGGTAAGTCTTTTTTATTAACAGAATGATAGCTTAACTTGCTGTAAACCACAGAGGTATCCTCCTAGGTGCAAGAAAAATGAAAGTGAAATTTTTGCTAGTTTTAGTGCAGTCATCGTTTCACTCAGGGCATTTAATTCCAGGTTATTGCTTTATTTCTAAGTTAAAGAGAATTTTTCTTTTTAGTCCTTGCTAGTCTTACACTTTCTTTTGCTGCAGTGTTTTATCGTACTTCAAGGATCTTTCTTCCTGACAACTTTTGTGAGAAAGTGACAGAACCAGTCATCTTCCTGACAAGCTGAGCTGTTTCAGATAAGACTGCCAGTTGGTTTTTCTCAGTCAAAAACTGAACACTGCAGAAACCCAAACAGAACAAATGGTGCTTAGTCCACCACTATGTTTAAAGTGTGGCAGCTCCTGAAAATCAGTTTGCAATAAGATGTAGATTGATATAGCTCACTAAATAATACACACTGAGCACTCTAGAAAATTCGTAGATTTAACAATATACTGAAGTCCAGGCTTTCTACATTTAGCATACCAATAGGTGTTTTTAATTTCTTGGTCTGTTGAGCTAAAACATTTACTTTTTTAAAACAAAGAGTTTACTCTTCCATTAGAAAATTCAAATTAAAAAAAAAGTTCTGAACAGAAAATGGGAGAAACAAAAAACTGGAGACTATAAACTCAACAATAAAAAAAAACATATGTAAGCATATTCAAATGCTAACTTAAAGCCATGGATGATGCACAGCAAAAGAGTTCAGGGTCATAGGACTTTGGTGGAAGCGATACTGCCATCTGCCATTTCCATATCAAAAGCTTGGCTTGCCCTGTGCTGCTGGGTAGCTGTGGAGCAGTGAGTTAGCTGCACCCTGAAGTCTTATATCAGATTGTGGAACAGCCACCATGACAAATTGAGCTTTAGGTGTTCTGTTTAGAAAGCAAAAAACCTTACAACACAGCAGTGGCCAGTCACAAGCAGCCCCATTCCTCTTCACACAGAAGAAGAAAAGTTCAAGGACACTCTCCTGGGAACATTGGAGTCATTATCAGAATTGCCAGGTCTGCTTCTCCTCCTGCAAGTCTCACTTCCCCATAGATCCAAGCAACAGCTCTTCCTTCCTCAGAGACTTTCTGTTTAGGTCAGAAGCTATTTGGAGATAGAGGATTCTATACTATGCTAAGCCTGTGTCTTGGGTTGAAGATGGGTATCTGCTGGGAAAGGCAGAACCCTCCCTCAGAAACCCCCCTCTCTCCGAATTACTGAAATTAAGCAGCCTTCAGGCAAGATATGGGGAGGAATGACAGTCCTTTACTAATGAGTATAACAAGATACAAATGAACAATAACTATGGTATTAACAACAACAACAACTACAAAGAAAAAATGAAAATAAAAGGTCAGAGACCCCCCCACCACAGCAAAGCCAGCAAGAGGGCTGGGGAAGGCCTTGCTTCATGAACCCCATAGGCAGTCTGTCGTTGTAGATGGCTCCAACGGGCCCTCTGAGGAGAAGGGAAGAACTCCGAGATGGAACGCAGGAGTTCTGGTGCAGGGATGGATTAGATGGGTCACCGTTCTTCCTGCAGTCTCAGCAGCGTCCCAGCGGGGCGAGCAGAAGCAGCAGCAGCAGGAAAATAAACGGAAGCTCCTGGGTTATGAACTCCTTCTTCTTTTCCAAGCAACCACAGCTCTTAGTGTGTCCTCTCTGCTCGAAAAACCAACACAGTGATGATTTTTCTTTGCCTCCCCGTTCCCGGCCCGGCAAGTATTTGTCTTGAAAATACACTTAAGTATCGGCCATCAGGTTCCCCTGCAACAAATGGGACAAAATTCTATAGGTAAAGAGAATGAAAAGGGACAACACCCCAACCCCCCACAGCCTGGCAAATCATGGCCTCCTCATCAGTTTTTTTTTTATTAATTCTGACAGTAAAATATTATGAATGCTGATGCCTAAACAAGTTGAGTTGCCCTACTCTGTGAAAGTAGGCACTCACCTAAATTCCTGTGTCTGATAGTTACAATGTCTTGCATAAAAATCATGGGTCAGTAAAGCGTTTTGAGGAGAACCAGAACCAAAGAAGAGGGTTTGCAACTCCTGAATATTTCAGGATTAGAGTAGCGTCTCCTGAGAAACAGGTTTGTCTTGGGACTGTGACCATTTCTTGCCACTGGCATGAAGAATTGCCCATCAAGCAGCCAAGTAGAGAAGATTTGAAGAAAAAGCATCTGAGTTACTTCAGTTGTCCTGATGTATCCAAAAGTCCTGCTGGAAATTTTCACTCCCAAAGTGCCAGGCTGTTTCTGAAACATTTGTATTTCTAAGCTGTGATGGCTACAGGATTCAAGGGATTTCTGCATAACAGCTACTTTACATATGCTAGAATTCATTAGCAAAATCATTTGGATATTATCTGTTCTGATTGTAACACTTCCAGTAGTTCAACTGTCCTTTTAATATCACCAACTTTACTTTTTTATTCTTATTTAATATTTATTAGTTACAAAGAACCCCTCTACTTTATGCCAAGGGATGTAATTGTCTGCTAGGAAAGGTTCATGCCACTGGTTACCAGCAACCAAGAAGGGCTGATCTGCAAAGCACTGTCACACGTTCTGTTTGCAACACTGCAGTATCTACTGGGACTGTTCAGAGGAATAAGTATTAGGCAAAATTATTTCCAAAAAATGCAGTGAAGAGGTGAACAGATGATGAAGGTGGAAAACAAAACAGGATAACCTGTGTATTAAGGGAGGGGAATAATAATTTCCCTCCTCTTTTCCAAAAGGGGACTTAAAAAGAACTAAAGGTGTTTCTGAGAGGACCGTCTTGCATTTTCATGATACATGTCAAAGTGATCTTTCAAAACTGCTTTATAATTCATGTGAGTGATTTTCTTAACAAAAGTCCTACAGGACCCAAGCCTTTGTGGTCTACATCAGAAATGACATGAAAGCACTCTTTGTAATGACTCATGCTGCATTTCTTGTTTATGGCTGAGTTGATTATTAATGTGTCCTAAGCCTGCTTGAAACGTTCTGTCCCGGTTGAACAGGTTAGTTAATGTAAATATTATAATTAAAAAGCAGACTTCTTTGGAAGAGCTCTCACCACAGCTGCACTTGCCTGAATCACCACTGGTTAGAGGTTGCTGGCCAGATTCTGATCTGAGTTTCAGGGTTGAGAAGTATTAGGCTGGAGCTGCTGATTGTAAATATCTGCAGGACTCGTTAGGCTGCACTGATGCACACAGCTTAACTGACTCCAGTTTCCTCTTTCTGAAGTGCTTTAAAACTGTCTTGTCTGTTTGCCCTCTTCACATCTTGCTGACTTTGAGTGGTCAATGTGGAGCTGTCAGCCAGAAAGTTTGTATGCCATCAGCAAACAAGAACAGTATGAGAGGGAAGCCTGGGCCTGAGGAAATTGTTCACTTGCAACTACAGGGAAGCTTTTTGCACAGCTGAGAACAGATAACAGAATTTATTTTTCCCATTCTGACGCCTTTGACTTGTGGCAGTGTAATGCTTTTGTGTCTTGTGTAGATAAATTTACAAGGGGATGTCAAAAGATTGATACTATGGATGTGAGATGTACTACCATTACCTAAAATCACAATTGATTGTTCCTATTCTCTCCCCAGCACATCAGGACTGTATTTACCTTGCTCGCTAAAAAAGAAAAAAAAATAAATAAATAGAGAGAATGACATCACAGAATCACAGTTTAACTTTCAGTCCCAAGCATTTTTCTAGTCTTGTCCATTGGTAAGGATAATCCTTACAGCTACAGACAAGTAGCCTCTGCTTGCCTAAATTGGTGTGTAATAAGTGCACACCTTGGGATGATACGTTATCATTCCATTTCACAGCCAGGACCTGGGCAGAAACCCAGGAAAAACCTATCTCTACCTGATATCTGATTACTGTGTAGCATAGAGTTCCCATCCAAAGCAATTTCTGTGAGTCAGGAAATATCTGCATCTTCTGCACTGACAGAGGGAGGAAAAACATTTCAGAGACCTTATTTCATGGGCTTTGAATTTAATGTGGGATATCATTTTTACATTAATCTTTCATCTCACGTCCCAGTATAGTGGAATATTGTTTAAGTGGTGTAGATCACACAAAGCTTTAAATGTTTTTTTTCATTGCAGAAAAGAAGCCTGTTTGGTACACTGTTCTGCTTTAGTCAACACCCAGAGAAGCTGTCTCTGTGTCATAATAGATATTTTTACAAAAAACTTCTACAAAAAAATTTTTACAAAAGTTTTCAAAATCACTGTTAAAATATTGCAAATTACGTTAACCTTTCAGAGGTCTCTTCCCATTCTCATTATCAGCTGACATTTGATGGGAAGGCTCTTCAAATTGAAAAATAAAATGGCAGAGCTTTGGCCTCATTTCAACAGACTCCAAGCTGTAGCTTGCATTTTGGCATGGCTTAGCTCCAGGAGTGACTCAGGGTTGTCTCTCTGAGGTAAAGATTAGCATTCTTTCCACTGTGGATTTCAGGTCTGAGCAGTGTTTCAGTGTGCAAATCTACTGTTTGTATTTAATGGTAATATTGAACAAGATCTGAAACACTCAAAGCTTAAATGCTTATTTTGCTCACCTAATAACTAAATAAAGATAGCAGTTCAGATGCAATTAGCAGTTCAGATTATGTTTCCTGAGATTACTGTCAGTCTGATTACTTATTTGTTCTGTAATATTGTCTCGAAGCCACACTTTTTCATTTTCTCTGTATAGTATGTACCAACATGAGAAAGACTGCCCTTTTTCCAGTGATCTTTAAGTAGAATATGTGCATATCTTTCACCTGATTTTCTAAAGTAGTCCTGGTCTCCCTGGATGTATGCGACAATATATGGTACAGCACCATAGAAGTGACAAAGAAGTCCAAAGTCTGTCCAGTCCAGGAAACGTTTTGGCCCAGCATGATAGATTGCACTCCAAATTCCTCACTTTTATGATCAGGTGCTTATTGATAGGAATGGAAGCTGAGGAGTGCCAGTCATGAGTGCTTGGTGAGGTTCATAGTCTCACTTTGAGTTCCAAAGATGAAAGCTTACTGTGCCATCACTGCACCCTTTTTGGTCACTTCTCATTATGCTGGATGAAAGTGCAGTAAAAATTGCCTGTTCTATCACAGACTTCATCTTACTTTAGACACACTGTATATTACGCCAGATGGTATTATCTTGGTTTTTCATACCAAGGTTAGAATAAAGCTTAATTCTATTCCAGAGTCAATTTAGAAGGCCTGGGGGAAGGGGTGAGGAGGTTATTTTTGTGGTATATTTTGTATGGGTATTTTCATTTTGTTTTACAAGAGCAAGTTGGAAAATTAGATAAAGAATAGTGTCAGCCTTAAAACACTATCCAAATAATTTATTCAACTATAAGTATGCCTACATTTTCATTCTTTCTATGGACAATCTTTTGGTTACCTTAATGATTCCCACATTCTTGCTTCCAGTACCTCAAACACACAGAGCCAGAAGATGTTGTAGACCTTGAAATCAAAATCAAGCAGTGTTTCTGCACTTCACTGCATATGTCTGTTCTTCTCTAAGCTTTACAGCTGCAAAGGTGTGTGCAGGATGCAGCATTGCTAGGGTTCTAACTCACTGTCCTGAGTTTGTAACGAAATTGTGTTTGCAGCTGTCTGCCGGTTCCCATGCCAGAACGGCGGCATCTGCGAGAGACCCAACGCCTGCTCGTGCCCCAACGGCTGGATGGGCCGTCTCTGCGAGGAGCGTACGTATATAATGCTTAACTCTTATCTTAAGGATGTTGTAGTTAAGACAGATGAATTTACTGCAGTGAACCAGAAGAGGTGTAAGAGCTAAAACGATAAAAATCATTAATATATTCTGCTTGACAAATGAAAGAGAACAGAAAGATATAAACTTGGCTTGTTTCTAGAAAAATAACCGTTCCCTTGCAGTTTCAAAGCAAACGAGCACTTTTTCAATTGATGTGATTTCGTTTCTGGGTGCTCTTTCACTGTAGTTGAAGAACACCTTGTTTCAGTTCTCCAAAGTCTGTTTCTAATAGCAATACCTGATAGTTTTGGGGAATGAACAGGGATTAGAACAGAAGAGACATGAGTGTTCTGACAGTGGCTGCATTAGTTTCTTGGCTTCCATTTTTATCAGACTGTGGTTATGAACCTCATCAATTCGTGTTCAAATAATGTAATGTGTCACCTTTTCCATGCTGTCCTTCCTGACCTATATACTTGTGCCTCACAAATTCTAGACTGTCTTTTCCTGTCATGGATCTCCAAATCAGTAGAGAACCAGATCTGTTCTCACTGAAAAGAGCCAAATCTGATACTTGGCTTTGTCAGAGATTCCCTGGGTGACATTGGGATGCCAGTTTGATCTATGTTTTTGTTCATGGTGGTCTTAGCACAAGGAATTTGGGAGATTTAAGCCTTGCAGGTTGGCATAGCTGCTGCATGAGGAACTTTATTACTGTACACATAGTGATGCATGGGTCTATGTGGATAAAAAAGGGAAGTACCCTTATTTAGTATTTAGTATTCTATATGGCCCTGATGTAAGGCTTTGACATGTCCAAGATCTACAGCGAGGGTGGTGTCACTGTCCCCAAATCTCAGTCACTGCCCCTGAGTCTGAGTATACATGGAAACCTACAAAAATTGTGCACATTCTTATTTAGTTCTGGGAAAAGAATATGGTTCAAGTATTTAAGTTGTATCATAGGTTAAAATGGTCCTCTGAATCTATCTCTGCAGCTTTCAAGTCTTCTCTGTGACTGTGTCAGTTGCGCATGGCTCAAGTTAGTGGTAAAAACAGAACGAGAGCAAGAGGTTCAGCAAGTTTTATCTTTTTTCATTTATGGAAACTCCAGCTATGTGGCACATTCACACAGCTCCTCTTTTTCTGTCCTATTCTGTCAGTATCGCCACAGCCATACATGCAATTTAGCCCTGTAAGTCTGTCTTGGTTTTGAAAGACAGGTGCCTGCCAAGGAAGGCAGGAGCTTCTTGAATTGAAAATGTAAACCCCCTCCCTCCAAATTATTAAAAGGGGCTCTCAGGCAAAGATAGGAGGATAAGAATAACAGTTCTTTAATATGAATAAGCAAAATAAAGTAAAACAAACCCCAGCAAACTACAACCTAATAGGAAAATTAGAACAAGATGCAGTATTAAGCAACAAAAAAAAAACTGACAGAATACAACCTGACACCCTGTCAGTCAGGGTGTTGGTAGCAGTCCAGTTGGAATGGTGGCTCCAGTAGTCCTCCTGGAGTGACAGATGGTTCTGTTGAAGCAGAGATCCTGTAGAAAGGCAGAGTTTTCCTGCAATGGTCCAGTGGTGATGTAGAAGGGTCTGGTCCTTCCTCTGGGAATCCAGTGGGAGAGAAGGCTGCTCCTCTGGGAATCCAGTAGAAGGCAGATGCCTGTTCTGTCCAAATGCCCAGATTATATCCAGGTGGGAATGCTTGGCTCCTCCCCCTGGGCAGAGCATCTCACAATGGGCTGATGTCATTCTCTGAGTCATGTGGTGGGTCCTTGATGGCCCATTAAACAGGAAATGGCTCCCGGAGGGAGTTATCTATGACTCATAGGGCAAGGTGTTAATGGCCCATTAACAGGAGATAGTTCGGGGTAGGAGGTAAGGAAAACACTGCCCCTCCTGATTTTAACAGTTCATGAAGATGGAGATAGAATACAGACCTTCTGGAATATGTTACATTGTAACCTAGGACAATCTCACAGTCTCAGCAAAAGAGGATTGCACCCTGTGTCTGACAAAATTGTGTTTTGCATCCCACAATTGAGTTTATTAGTTCCATCAGTAATGACACTTGAAACGTTCTCCAGAACCAGCCATTTCATTTATGATCCCAGCAATTTCAGTCATCACCCCAATTCAGACTGGCAACTAATGAGCCAGGTCACACTTCATGCAGGTACAGGCACTAAGACAGTAGATTTGTATTTGTTTTTGTTTTTGTTTTAACTTTGGCATAGATAGTTAGAAGAGAGGAAAGGAATTCCCAGAACTGGTCGGTGCAACACCAATTTTGCATTGCTTGTCAAACAAGGTGCACCAGTGAACAGAAGAAACAGGCTTAGTATTTGAGGTAGAGGGCCTATTCTGAAAGCCCAAAGAATTTTTGAGTGCAAGCACTGAGCACTGATCTGTCAGTATCAGGACACAGTATCAGGCCACTGAGAGAATTCAGTCTTCTTCAGTTAATTAAGTTCACAGTATATTTCACAAAAAAGGCAAGATTAATCTTCTTGAGAGAGTCTTGACCATTCTAAAAAATTTGCAGGGTAGTAAAATTTAATGGTATAGAAAAGTATTTCCCAGTGATACAGGTTTGTCCTGTGAGGTCCACGGAAGTTCACAATTATTTTCTTATCCAAGCTGACTGCACCTGCTCAGCTTGACCTCTGTTTTGCAGCAGAAGAAGAATAACCCTACCTCAGTCTTCCATCTACCCTCCCAGTATTAAGATTCTACTGGAAGTGCCACTTGAGGGTCTAAATTTGAGACCCAGCTGAACTCTTCTCTTCTTAGGGCATGTACACATAAGTACTTCATTCAGTTAGCATAGTGGAGATTGTAATTTTGGGAAGATACTTAAAGCATGAACACTTGGGAGTTTTGCAGATCTGCTCACAGGAGCAGTGTAGCTCAATTGTTGCTCTCTCTGGAGGTCATCAGCTGCTTGGTATATGCTTTGTTTCTTCCTCAAAGCTTCCAGCCCTAGCCTTTTTCACCCAAAATGCCATGTATCAAAGCTGCCTTTCCCCAAGGGGCTTGTGGTCTCACTTGTCTCAGCATGTTTTCACTGGCCTAGACAAAGTGATTTTTCTAATGGGCAGGGCATAGATTAGTTTATTTTGGGTGCTCCTTCTGCAAGCCCAGAGAATTTATGAACAATCCAATTTTTTGTAATTAAAACATGAACTGGTTTTGTTAGCACAGAAGTGGCCAGTATCTATGGATATTACATGTGAGATACAAACAGCCCTGGCTTATTTCCCATGAACACAGAGCCTACAAGCATCTGAAGGACTCCAGCAATTGCTCCAGCCTGTCCATTTCTTTGCCACTGCTCTTTGTCATGTCTGTCTGCCATACCAGTTGTAATTTGCTTCTCGTGCTTGAGGAGTACATTCTGCTCAACTCTGCTGATACTCCATGCAAACATTTCAAGGGGCAGTGGAGTTTCTAGTTACATACAAACATATGTTTATCTCTTGCACACTCTATTCTCTGCTTTCACAGGAGATAATGCTTTTCTCTGGTTCTTTTCTCCTTAGCAATATGCATTCTGCCGTGTCTCAACGGAGGTCACTGTGTGGCTCCTTACCAGTGTGATTGCCCCCTTGGATGGACTGGATCACGCTGCCATATGGGTAAAACTTCTCACTGCATTTTGTCTCACTTTTTGGGACTCTACTACCAATACCTAGCACAGTTTTCTAGGGACTCACAGAACCTCTAAGCTTGTCACAGGAAAACCCAGGCCTACAATAATACAGATGGAGGACTTGCTGTTCCCAGCTGTAAACTACTTTCAGACTAATCCCTCCCTGATGAGTCTTTAAAACTCCCAGAAAAGCTTGCTCTCTGAAAGGACAGACAGTATTCACAAAAGTACTCTCTGCAAAAAGCAGTGCAAAAGAGAAAAGGTTTCAGGGAGAAAAATAAAACTATTTGCTCAATTCCAGGTGCATGATTTTCATTTTCATCTTCAGGAAATTCAGATCATTAAATTCACAAACAAGCTGCAGGTATTACAGAGCTGTTTCACCACACAGTGTTGGATTCCCACTAATTGCCTGGGTACTTAATCAGGAAAGAGCATACCAAAGGAAGGATTTAAGGGTGATTGAGTTTAATAGATACCTTGTACATGGGTACCTTACATTAGGTATCATCTAAGGTCTCTGAACAAATCCAATGTGCACTTCTATTTACTAGATCTCTTACTTGCACCTAACCAAAGATGAAGGTCATGAAACATACAAAAATAGTGAGGGGTAGGAGGAGAGTGATTCTAGTGTCCAGGTTTGTTTGCAGTCCATTTGTGTGAGATGAGGTTGGCTGCAATTATGGACCTGTGTTTAGAATATGATATCCATATCAAGACTGAACAAATGCCAAGTTTTGAAAGACTTTTCCCTGTGAGAAGACAGTAAAACTCAGCAACTGAGTGGTTACTGAAAACGTCTTTCAATCATTATTAAATCTTAAACATTTACAAATATTAGTTATTTTTAAAAATATATTTCAGTTTCTTCACTGTATTTTTATTGTCCAGGTGCACCTTAGCTGATTTTTAACAGGGACTTAACATGAAAGCCCAGTTTTGCCTTCCTGCAAGACTTTGACGTGGCTGATGGCGTGAGCTGGAAAGGAATCCATGCCTCTGTTAATGAATGTTCACAATATTTGTTCAACTGATAAGAAGAGTGAATCTGGGGAATACGCTGTACAATACACTGCAAACCCAACCCTTCTGCAGAAAATAGAAATGCCAGAGAGAACATTTTAACTCTGAACTATTGTCTTTTGAAGGGACTCTTGCCTAACACATAGTGCATAGTTTCCTCTCATATTTCACAAGCTTTGCAGCTATAATAGGTGCTTGAGGAGAATAGATGGATTCTTTGCTTTTGGCCAGCAATTCAAATCTGTACAGGCTTGACTTGCTTTTCAGTAGCTAAAGGGAAAATTACAATGAACAACTGCATCTGCATCATAAACACTGCTTATGAAGTTTTTTTTAATCACTTCTTGTTTCAGCTACTGATATTGACATTTTGCTGTGATAGAGAAATACTTAAGTGGCAACTGAAGATGTTTAAGTCATATGCTTAATTCCAAAATCAGAAGTAATTTGCAGCATTACGTACTTGGTGCACCTAATTGTATATGGATGGCCTATCACGATAGCCTCCTGCCATTGTCTGTTCTTGTTTGGCCCAGAGGAACTGGAGTAGTTTTTTTGCATTCCTATGACTACTCATTTCCATTTCCTGTAATTCCATAATAATCAGTGCTTCCTGATGCATATTCCTTGCAAAAAAATTACCCAGCCTTTGTCTCCTCACTAGTATCTTTAGGTCTGTTCTCTACATGTGGTATTATCTGCTTTAAAGTGTTCACATCTTTCCTGCAATATAAATGTCTGCATTTGAAAGACGTCATTAAGAGTATATCTAAATTGGTTCTATAAATTATGTGCTTCTTTACCTTTCAATCTCAAAACTGATAGGGAGACTTGAAACTTTGACTTTTGTTTGGTTACTTGATACCCTTGGGTTAGACTATCACAAAAAGGCATGTTCAACCAGGCTCAGCGTGACCTATAAGGCAGACAAGGGTTTTTTCTCTAACACCCTGTGGCACCTAGTCTCACCTCTTAGTGCTGTCCAGTTCTTTCAGGACCTTATTGTCATTCTCTGCTTCCTTTCCTTGTCTCCATAAGGTACCATTGTGGAAAGTCTTACTCCTTGTTTGCTATTGATCTGGACATGGCTTTCTGACTTCCAGCATCCTCTGCTTAGGCTGTCTCTTTCTATACTTTTTTTTTCCCATGTCTGATGCATGCTTGTCCTGGCTACTGTTAAGCTGTCACATTCCTTAAAAAAAAAAAAAAATTCTGCGTCTTATTCCTGTTCTCCTCTTCATCTTACAATTCTTCCAATTCTTCCTCCTGCTTCTGGTTGCATCCCTTTGTTGTCTTAATTGAATAAAAAGCAACAGAATTTTTAAGACAGTGTAAAATTACACACTGGCTGTTTCATGCAGCTCATACAATGCATCAGACAGCAAAAGTAGTAAAAAGAGTCAAATCATACTTAGCAGATATGTGCTTCTCAGGCTGCCCTTCCCATTCTTAACAGAATAAGGCAGGATGGATTTTCAGTGCCCTGCTACTAAATCAGTTTGCTGTGGATGTGCTCATTAATGCAAATTTGTGTGTGTTTGTGTGCAGCTGTTTGCCAGTTGCCTTGCTTAAATGGTGGGAAGTGCATACGACCAAATCGGTGCTACTGCCCCTCTTCCTGGACTGGACCTGACTGCTCTAGGTAAGTGTCACTGAGCACTGTCCCAGAGCTAGGCTGGATCACACCCTACTGAACTCTAAATCTGAAGAACCAACAAATAATTTTAACATTTAGAGCATCTCTAGATTCTGTAAATCAGTAACGTTTAGATACCTCAAGATTTATGGGCAATATGTAAAGACCTTAGAGTAGTCTGCAAAATGATTGCCAAACTTGTAGAAAACTCAGAAAATACTATCTTTACATGTAAGCAGACAGGTAACCCACAATGTTTAGACTGATTTTTCATTATGTAAATGGAAGTGGGGTTTTGACATGTAATACAGAATGTTCTTCAGGAAATTTTAATGGCTTACTGTTTACTAGTGTTCATTTTGAACAGTATATACCTCTGCTGGGTCCATATTCAAGACCAGGGTCATGCAATAGTTGTTATAAATAATAAGTCATCTTACAACCAGCACTGAGTGATGTGATCATTGGAAGAGTATAAT
Organism: Bombycilla garrulus; assembly: GCA_013400315.1. Classification (NCBI taxonomy): domain Eukaryota; kingdom Metazoa; phylum Chordata; class Aves; order Passeriformes; family Bombycillidae; genus Bombycilla; species Bombycilla garrulus. The sequence continues at coordinate 77,060 of VXBU01017871.1, read as the reverse complement.
AAGGTGCCTGTGAGGCAAGCCCTAGTTCAAATCTCCTGGCAGCTCTAGGGCCATGATAGCAAAATTGTATATACCTCAACTCACACAGTCTCCTGCTGAACACATTGGTCATTATCCTGGAGAGCAAAATAAGAACCACATGAATATTAATATTTTTCTGCAGGGAACAGATGAAGCCTGTGACATTGTAATTTTCTCTCTTCTTCTTTCTGGGCGGATAGTGACAGACATTCCTTCCTATCTGTCTGATAAAGAGTTTATCTTAAAGCTATAGGAGAGATGCTTGACTGACAAGTCACATTGTCCAAAAGGAATAGTTTTCATTTTTCAGCTGTGATTATATGTGCCTTAGTGAAGCAACTTAAATGTATTTTCAACAAACAGTATCTTTCAGCTTTAGACTGGACAGTATACATCTGAAGTCTGGTAGTATTTCCATTTGGGACACTAAGCAGAGAAGGCAAAATCCAGTGGGCATACCAGTCAAAAACAGTCAATAGTCAAAACCAGATATTATCCCATGAGAGGCAAAGCAAAATTTCAGTCTGTTCCCAAACCAGACTTCTTGGCTTCTTTTGTGAGTTTTTTTTTTTGTCCAAGTCCATAGCTCTTTGCAGCACTGGAAGTCTGAGAGAAGATGGGTCATTAGCCCTGCAGGATTGGGGTCTCGGAGCTCATCCCTTCCAGAGTTGTTAGAACATTTCCCAAGCATAACTAGGTAGGTGAAGACAGAAACAAGTTCTGAGGTCTGTTTTACATTTTGTTAAGCTTTGGCCTCAGTTACTTGTGGCTCTTTATGGGGTATGATGCCTTTCTAAGAATTCTAAAATAGCATAGGCAAATGACATGATTGCAGAGATTCCCTGCTGCAGGTTAACAAGGTGTGGATTTATGAGGGGAAGCTGAAAGGTCCCAAAGCTTTTATCAGCATGCAGAACAAGACTAGTTTCAAACTACTTTGTGATGAGCCATGACTTAAATTATATGTCAGATATCTCTATTCCCCATGACCACTCTCTCCCTGGCTTTGAGCTGTGGCATTCTAATCCCTGGTATACTTTCAGACACTATCCTCTTGTGCCTCATTGTCGATCATTTGGTATGTTCAGAACACCACTGATTTTATTTTGTTTGGATTTTTATATGCAGGAAACGGAAGGCTGGATTCTATCCCTTTTAACATCAGAGCAGCAATTCTACATTCAGATATCTTTCTTCAGCCTAGGCACCAGGGCTTGGATTCTAATGCATTGTAAATCAAATCCATTGTTTTCCTTCCCCCACCCCTCCCAAGCGCCCTTATTTTGTATTTTATTTTGTGATACATCTTTCACTTTTTAAAGAAATCATCTGTATTTTTCATTTATAAAAGTATTATCAAGTATATGCTGCTACACAGGTGTCATACACACATACACATACAAATGTAAAGATTCCTACAATCCACTGAGAGTGTGGTTGTTTAAAGTGAAGATCCTCTCATTTCTTTCATTAAGTTAGCTAATTAAACTGTAATACTGCCAACCATGATTAAACAGAATATGGCAATTCTGCTTACCAGCTGCCAAAGCATATTACTGTCCAGCAACTCAATAGTAAAGAATGTTACACGAGGCTGAATGAGCCACTAAACTCTGCATTGGGCCTGTGTCTGAACTTCAGTTGATAAAAATTTTAAGTGCATGTGATAAGATCTATGTTGTAACTACAGTTTCTGGTGAGCATAGGAAGATTCTATAGTGTAGGTTATGTGACATTAACTTCATTGGAGAGTGACTTAATGGGAGGCATTGGCATGAGTTTTACCTGAGATTTCTTAGTAAAAGAGATGAAGAAACATCATCTTATTCAGAGAAAAATGAATTAAGTCTAGCCAGCAAGAGCCTTGGAAGCTTTCTGACCTACAGACTGTTCAGGAGTAGCTCTAAGCTGGATAATCCAGGATCGCACAGTAGGAAGCAGGTGGATCTCTGCAACTTGCAGTTTCTACTTGCCATGGGACTCACCACCTGCCTATAACCACCACCCCTTTCCTATATCCAGCAGCTTTCTGCTAGGTGAATACTTTGTTATCTGAGGTTTGCCTCTCAATATTTGAGAGAGAAGGCACCAGTTACATTTACAAGTGAAAGTTTGCTATCTGCTTGCCAAATGTTGCAGTTCTGTTTTGCAGAATCCTCAAAAAACTGGAAAAGGCCTCTCTTGCGAACACACACAGGCAGAAATTCTCAGCTGACTGAGAAATATGGAGAGCATACGTTAGCATATTTCTCATTCTCAGACTGGTGATCCTGTTGTGTCTGAAGAAAACACACACACAGGTGCCATCATTAAGTCACGCTCTGATGAATTGAAATGTTAAAATTTATTATTAAGTATGGTGGAATTACAAGGCAGAAATCACATGCATTTTTTGAAGTCACATGTTTGGTAATTGTCATCAGTTAGCAAAAACTCTGATCTATGAGAAAAGATCTTAGAGTCAGAACCTGAGAGTCATTGATCAGAAGCTCCATTTTCCCAATAACAGAAGAGTGTAATTTGCAGTTATCATTGGGAAAGAAAAAGGAGAAATAAATTTTACCTTCTGTAGCTTCCTATTCCTGCTTAGTTACCCTCCAGATTAAGAGTGTGCACAACTGCCCCATCCAAGAACCTTCCTTCTATGCATGAACCTTGATACAGGAAAATGATACGACACCAAAATGAGCTAACAGTTACAGTAACAGGGCTCTAGTAAATACTGACACATAACTGTTGGCTGTTAGCCCGAGACCAGAAATGAGGAAGAAATAAGCAAAGTTGTCAGCCATTAGGAGCTTTCAGCCAATTAAAAGAAAAACAGATAGTAAAGAATAGGAGTCATTAGGGGATCAGATTAATGTGAATGTAGATTCCTTCCCAGTGGGAGCTGCAACCAGCTAAAGAGTTGTGGTTTTAGCTCCCACAACCTTCTTTTTCTAATGGACTCTGCTAGCATGTAGCAAAAATCTTCTGCCTCCCAGCTCCACAGCCATCTATGTTTACGGCTTTGACTGAAGTTAGTGTTCAATAAGTAAAGTCCACATTTCAACACACAGTCACCACTATTTGTAGGCACTTTGTTCCTTGACTTCCTTGCTGCCCTGACAGCAAATGAAGGGAAGCTGCAGAGAGCAACACAGGACTTCTCAAGGGAAAGAGTGCATAGGTGAGAAAAGCAGATTTTTATTTATATGTCATTCTCATGTTTTTGTCCCTTTTCCAGTGTGTTTCTTTGGTGTGTCCTCTGACTCTGTCCTGGTCATCTCCAGAACAGTAGTGGTGAGGAGAGTGCTTATATCTGGCAGGACATTGCTGGAGAGTTTAGGGCTGCAGAGTAGCTTTTAGCTTCACACTAGTGACTAGTACATGGAGTCCCAGGATCAACCCAGTCAACACATTTTGTAAGGAGATGTGGTGTTAGGACAGAATAGCTGAAACTAGAGGCTGTCATGTTAGTGTTATTGACAATGTTTTGATACTTGCTGGAATATTTTCCTCTCCCTACCAAGTACTGTATTGTCATTTATGTCACTGCTTGTTGTGTGTTTTAAATTACTTCTATGTGATGCACTTTACACTGTAAATAAAGTTGCACCCTGTTTAGTACTTACATAGAGGCAACATCATATTCTTTTTGTAAACCCTCACAGCAGTGATATTAAACTACCCCTTAGGATCTGCTGGCAAAGACTACAGAAATAGACCTCCACTCAAGCAAAAAGACAAAATAATTGCCAGAAATCTTAAAAGGTTGTGTTGGATTAGTCCAGGTTTGATCTGCAGATAAAAATGCAGTTAGCACTTCATTTTTCAAATCCTTTCTTCTGCTAGGGCATGTTTTTAAATGTGTAAAGGCCAAATTTATCACTGGCATAAAGAGACAGATTAAAACCTGCTTCACTCACCACTGATGGAGATAGAACTTGTTTCATTCTGCACCAGTACTGGAATTTTTAAAGGTATGGAAATGCCCATATTCCTGGAAAAATTAGATAAAGAATGATTGTAGCAGAAAGAAGATTTTGTAACTCATACACCACTCCTCCAAACAAGAAGTACATACAATATAACAGGAAAAAGATTTAAAGTTTTTGGAGATAATGTTGTAAGCCTGTCAATGTTTGGATACAGGCATAAGTTGAGACTTTGAAGGGCAAAATGTGGTCAATGTTTGAAAGCCTTCTCATAAGCCTGCAACTCAAAAGGTGGTGTGAGGTTACTGATAGTGTTGTTAATGAAGCCTTGAAATTTAATGTGTGTCTTATAGAAAAGATAGAAATTTGCATCTCAGATTTGCAGTACTTGAAAAAATGGGCAAAAATCCGAGTGGGAGCAGCTGGGACGCCTGTGCACATGTACTCAGATCTTGTGCATGCTCTGGAAACACAGAGAACTGCCTTATTTAAAGGGAAGTGTGGTGAGAACAGCTCTTTTCATGGCCCTGTTCTCTTTGCTGTGACCATTGAACAAGCTAAAACTCTGAAAGGAGTCTACTGACACCTATGTCTCTGTGCTTGGAAGTACACTGGTAAATGTTTGAGTGTTGTCTCTGATCTCACAGGGCAGGGGGGCACTGGATGGGGTTAATGTGTGCCAGCAGTTGTTAACATGAGGAGTCACACTTTAACAGCCTGACCAGAGATCCCTTTTGTATCTCAGCACAGGAACAGTTTGTGCACCTCTGAATTGTCTTAAAGCAGTTTTGGATCCTAACTGAAGAAAGGATCCCTGCTGTTTTTACTGCACTGCGGATTCTTTTCTGGGAGAACATACTCTGACCACACATTTCCAGAAGCAAGAGACAGGAATTGCAGTACCCAGAGGCAAGCCAGGTGGAATATGCAGTATCATTATTGATCTGTTTCTCTAACATTATTTCCATTCATGCACATAATGCAGAGCACTTCTTCACATACCCATCCCATCTACAGTGAGCTCCTCTCCCAGAAGCAGAGCTGCATTTCCATTATCCTTGCTGCCTAGCCTGATGTGTTGCTAGTGCCTGCCAATGTCAAGCTCTGGGGGTTTGCCACCTCTCCCTGCTGAGCTTGGAGCACTACAAAAGCTAATGCTCTTCAGAAGCAGATGGATATGGTTCTTCAGTGCAGGCTTGTCCGTCCTGCCAGATGTCCCTCCTGTAGATGGACTATCATGACCACTTTGTGCTGTAAGAAATACCATGCATGGCTCGTTGTAAAGGACACTTGAGTTTCTCCCAGCCAGTGGCAGATTGTGCCACCACAAGAAAGTCACTTTTATGGATCAGATGAGCCCTTCCTTCTCCCCCAAGGTGCTGCAGATTTAAAATGACAGATGAGATTTAAGCATGATTATCATCTTTACTAATGATAGCCCTTCTGCAGATGTCATCTGCACAACTCACTGCTAGCTCAGTGGACCAGCACTAACCTTAATCTTTTCAGTCTAGGATCTTTGCTGAATGTAAATCTTCCTCCTTCAAATTTTCATTTGCAACCAACATCTGCTGAACAGATTGTCCTAAAAACTCAAGTTCTCTCCCTGTCTGCAGAAACTTTGAGACTATGACAATGTCATTGAGCCCAGACCGGCACCAGTTCTGTTTGGAGCCAGAGCCTGCATGCATGGCAAAGGCCAGAAAAGGTAGCTGCTGGGCAGGGACACATCGTCACTGTGGTACTGCTGGCCAGCATCATATAGCAGGCCAAGAGCATGGTGAGGACTGGCCCTGGATCTCCTCTCTGTGCTTTTCTCTCCCTGATGATAATTTTGCCATGCTTTATCCCAGCAGCCTCAGGAAATCAGTCTGTCATTATGCAACCAGGTGGCAAAGAACAATCACAGCAGTCACCACTCCCAGCTCATCTATATGCTGCAAACAAATCCAGGGCTTTCCTGGCTGCCTCTTAGCCTTGCCTTCCCTTCCTATCTCCTGCTAGCTGGCTCCTCAGTACACTCCATTTATTTCACTTTGTTTTCAATACTTTGGCTGTAGTACTTCCTTCTCAGTTGGGAGTGGCATGACTTTTTGCAGTTAATTCAGAAGTCACCAGGGTTCATTGGACGTGAAGCCAGCAGCCTCACTGGCTGGGACACAGTGTGAAGGATGATGAAACTCTGCAGTTGCCGGTGCCGGCAGGGCTGCCAGCCTCTGCAAGACACAGTGGCAGCCTTGCAGACCTGAACACTCCTTCAACTGCTGCTGCCTTGCCTTGCCATCACTTCTTCTTGCACTCCTTGGCCATGCTTTCCATTTTACAGATACAGGTTATGCTTGCAACTGCTGGGGGTGTTTCTGCATTTTCCAGGCAGACACCAAAGGCACAAAGCAGAGGTGCATCCAGATCAGTTTGCAATAGCTGGGAAGAAGATACTGTTGCCTTCTCCGGCTGCACTGCAGCACCCTAGGGTTGCCCTTTTCCCTCCTCCACTGTTGTGACTCACAAATTATTTCTGCATCTATCCTTGTGCACTTCTGTCCAGGAAGCTGCAGTTTCATAGGCAAGGTCATGAGCAGGGTTCTACGCTGGTGCACAGAACGCAGGAGTCCAGCAGTATGCAGAGACTCCATCTACCTCATATGTACATACCTCATGAGATATCGTAGCCAGGTCCCAAATATTGTTCAGTGCCAAGGGAGTTATTAAGGGAATTACTGCTTTTGGCTGCTTCTGGAGGGTGCAGTATCAACTGAAAGGGTCCAAGCCACACATAGCACCAAAGCCAGGCTGCGTGCCCATCCTTGGCTCAGCTGGGAAGGCAGACAACTCCTCAAGGAAGAGGTGGGTACACAACACCCTCTGCAAAAACCAAAACTTTGGAGTTGGACATTGTCCTGGCTCAGCCGTTGCCTGTTCACCCTAGAAGAGGGTTGAGCCGGGCAGTAACACCAGGAAACAGACCAGGAGCCCAGGAAGGACCCCAATCCATCCCTAGGGATAACTATGCAGCCAGAAATGCCTGCAGCAGTTACTAGTGGTGCTGGGACTGTCTTACAGCTCTGCCTTGGAAGAACCTGGACACAACTCCAGACCCATCTCACCTAGCATGGGGCATTTGGGGAATTCCCAAAGGTGAGGAGAGGTTTTCCCATGCTGGAAAAGAAGGGGTGGCAAAATGGGAGGCTGTGTGGTATGACAAGAATGAAAACCTCAAGAAAGCTGTAGTTTAGAAAGCTAAATATGGTCATGTCATAGAACTATTAAGGGTACTTAATTGCACCTATGCAGTTAAAAACATGTTTAAGCATTCTTCTGGGCTACAGCCTTAGTCATTACAAGATTATAATAAATATGAAAAACTGTGTCTGCCCTGCAGACCCTGGTGAGATGGCTGCTAAGTGCCTGGCACTGAATATTTGCCACCAGCTGAATGTAAAAACTTGATAAAAGAGGTGGCTGCCCTGTCAGGTATTGCTAAGCCAGATGCCCGGTTTGATTTTAATTTTGATTTTAAATAGGTTACTTAACAAGGGATAAGGGTAAGGAGTAAATGGCTCAATCATTAATCTTGTTTTTTGCAGGGAAGTGCTATTAGCACCTGTGAGAATAAATTACATGAAGGAAGGATAATCATATTAAAGGGAAATTACATGAAATTAAAGTTAGAAATGACAGGTAATTTGTGACAGTGCTTCTTGAGGGGGAAACACACACACACAGAACAAACAAACAAACAAACAACTTTTAACAAACAAGTTAAAAGAAAAAGAATGTGCCCCTGGGGAGGGAGGGAAGTGTGAAGGCAAGCTAGTGGCAAGCTAGGCAAGCTGGTTATTCCCATCCCCACTTCATTTCGGTTTCATCCTTGGGAACAAGCAACACTGGCAGATCCTAGGTAGATGAGAGGAGAGCAAAAGCAAGACCACTCCACAGAACTGCGGAGATGCAGCAAGAGAGCTTATATGAATTTTGTTTCATCTTTGTATTGGTAGTATGACTTCTCTCTGGCCAGCACCAGTGAGATAATGTTGCTGCCATTCCTGTGTGTGCTGGCGTATGGAGCTGGCAACTGGTGTCCACATGGGGGGAGGAAGAGCGTCACCAACTCCTGAGTTGCGACACTCTAAAATGGCAGATAAATAAGGGAAGATAAACACAACCAGCCAGGGGCAGGGCTAAGCAGACTTTGTTCATGCCACCAAGGATCACACTGCACAGCACCTGTTCAGAGTTTGATTTTGCAGCCTAGATGTTCCAGAAGCATGGGGTTCTTTTGATTTAACCCTTGATAAGATTACATAAACCAGATATGAGTGACTGCCATATATAAATAACGTGTTTGAGGACACTTCAGAGAGGAGTCACTGATGGTAGCTATGGGGTTCAATAAACCAAAGAATTGAATGTAAGTGGAGCAGATATCTCACTACACCAAAAAGCATGTGAGTTTTCTGGGTTACCTGTGGGCTGGGCTCCCTGTAAGGAAACACTGGACTTGATGAGTTGAGTTAGTGTAAAACAAGGCACAATACAGCATAGTAAGCACAGTGTACAACCAGAGAGCTCAACCCAGAAGGTCTCCTATGTTTCTGCTTTCAAGAAGCTGCTGGAGTTTCTTTCAGACTTTCAAGTTATTCATGAAAAGATGGAAAAGTATGGAATGCAGTCTGGCTGGGGATGAGTAATCAGTACACAGACACCAGCACTTCAAGAACCATCAAGCACTTAAGGACCAAGAATTAGAAGGAGCCCTGTCCATCCACTTACATTTCCCAGAAGATCTGTAATTGAACCTTACGGCGATAGAGGTAAAAGCTATGCAGCAAAAGTGAACCACAGAATCATGGAATTTTAAGGCTGTAAAATAGCTTTAATAACATTGAGTCCAACTGCTAACTTTGCACTACCAAGACCACCACCAAACTAAGTGCTACATTTACATGCCTTTTAAATACCTCCAAGGATGGTGACATCTGGGCAGGCATTTTCGATGCTTGGCAACCCTTTCAGTGAAAAAAAAATTACTAATATCAAATTTAAACGTCCCTGTTTAACGCTGTTTCCACTTATCCTGTCACAAGTGTTATCTGGGACCAGAGAACAACCCTCAGCTGGCTTACAACTTCCTTTCAGATAGTTTCCTTTTCTCCAGGCTTAACATCCCAGCTCCCTCAGTCACTCCTCATGAGACTGATGCTCCAGAACCTTCTCCAGCTCCATTGCCCTTTTCTGGACACGCTCCAGCACATCAATGTCTTTCTTATGTCAGGTGTACAAATCTGGGCACAGCATTCAAGGTGGGGCCTCACCAGTGCCCAGTAGAAGGGGGATGGTCACTGCCCCACAGTCCTGTCCAAAATTATTGCTGATATAGGCTAGGATTCCATTGTCCTTCTTGGCCACCTGAGCTCCCTGTACAGTGGCTCATGTTCAGCCAGATGTTGACCAGCACCCCATGGTCCTTTTCTGCTGGGCAGCTTTCCAGCCACTGCTCCCTTCATCATGGGAGGTTGTTGTGACCCAAGTGCAGCATCTGGCACTTGGCCTTGTTGAACCTCATACAATTGGCCTCAGCCCACCATTCCAGACTGTCCAGATCCTCTGCAAAGCCTTCCAGCAGATCAACACTCCTACTCAGGTTGATATCATTTGCAAACTGACAGCAGGTGGAGTCAGTCCCTTCGTCCAGATCATTGATAAAGATTTTAAACAGAGCTGACCCCAGAACTGAACCCTGGGGTACACCAGTAGGGACCATTCCCCTTTGAATTATAGGGACATCATTCTACTCCATATCCCTCAGGTAGCTCAGCTACCCTGAGGACAACCAATCTTAGTACTAAAGACTGAGGCAAAGAATACCTGAAGTAGGCTTGCACAAGAACTTACCTTCACTGGTGCCAAGTTCCCTGTCAGACCTGAAGGCTCAGGACCCTGCCACATTTGACGTGTAGCTGGGTGCACTGTCTCTCTCAGTCTTGTCCTCATCACCAGTGGGTGCCTTCGGACACAAAAGCAGATGCAGGTATCCCCAGCAATCAGTATTCATAACTGGGCAAAGGCCCTTTTGTGTAGCTTAATGGAATTCAAATCAAGTCAAGGATCAGGATCTATATGAGGCATCAGTGGGCTAGCACACGAAATAACAGCCAGGGTGACTACCTATAAAAGGACAACAAGACCACAACTGGATCTTCCACATAGTCCAACACACCAAAAAATTCCATTGGGAAATAAAGTGACATCACTTAATCCAGACAATCTCTGCTATCAGAGAACTTTCATTGCCAATATTCCCCAACAGATGAGTTATTTTTATACCTCCCTCATTCACACTTGTGTGCACAGGGAAGCCACTGTCTGCCACTTGTGCAGTGTGCTGACTCTTGTGCCAGCTCCACATCTCCCCAGGCATGGATAGAGGGTGGGCTGCAAAGGACAAACCAGATCAGCTTAATAGAGTGATGGTTAAAGTAACTTCCTCTAATTTAAAAATGCCAAAACCCTGTTGGTGGGAGATTTAGTTGTGCCCTGCCTATGTAGGCATGGTGAGGCAGGCAGGCGTCCTCAGGACTACAAAGCAGTGGGTCAGATGCTCAGCAGGCAGTGCCCTGCAGCCTGGCACAGTCAGAACCCTTTCAGGGGCAGCACTGCTCCACTCAGCAGCCACATGGAGAAGCAATGCCCAGCGTCCTTTCTCAGCTGCTTTGGAGGAAGTGTGCAGGGTGTATATCTCCACAGCACTCGGGTGCAATCAGCCCCATAGCAGGGTCTTTTAAGGGCAAAAGTCAGTGCCACACCTCCTGCAGGAAGAAGGGGTGCTTTCACCCAGTGGGGAGCAGGCAAATGGGACCCTGAGCAGACAGCCTCGGGGGGAACTTTTGAAAGTCAGTCTCCAGGGCAACAAAGCTGTTGTCCCTCTGCAGGAAACTGCACTGGCCCCTGTATCTAGAACTAGCACACAGCTGTCGTGTCAAAACCCAGGCTTGGCTTCCAAGAGGAATGTTATGTGCTGTGTGGCATCCTGCTGTACTGTAACAGGGCTACAGAACTCCTTGTCCCCCTGCACTCAAAGGCTGAGCTGGCTGCCCGGGCAGCAGCCCAGGCTTTTACATCAGAATGCCAGAAGCTCAGGCCCCTCTGCAACCCCTGCCTAGATATGCTGAGTTGATGGGATGGGTGCTGCTGCCACCCCCAGTTTCTGCCTGCACCCATGTGTTGCCGTAACTGGGTTGGTTTGCCACTCTTCTGACAAGATGAGGTGTGGATGTCACTTGGTGGAATGCCAGGCTGGTGTCCTGAGTGTCACAGGGCAGATCCTCTGCAGATGGGCATGAGCTTGGCCAGTTTTCAGACCACAGCCACATGTAATTAATTTCAATAGCAAGATTTGCAGGTATTGATGTAAGTCTATAAAGATGAGGAAACTAAAGCACAGGCTTCAGGTAATCTGCCCAGCCATGCACTGGAGGTGGAGATTCAGTATGGGCTGGAGCTGGGAGTACTCAGCTCCTCCCCTAGGCTGTACTGCTGCCAGGCCATGTCTCCAAAGCAGAACTTGTAGTCAGTGGCTGCTGGGACTCTCAGAGATGTGGTGGGATACCTGAGGATGCAAGAGGAAAAGTGCCACATGTTACCACTACCAGGGACTCTCTGCCTCAAAGGCAGACAGAGAAAACTTGGGAGATTCAAGAGAACTTGGGAGAGCCACGTGTCCAATCATATAGTAGATCATCAGCAAATAACTGGAAGCACTGAGAAATAAAAAATATCTGAGTGGGCAAAAAGCTGAGTCTTAGGATGCAACAGGTTTGGGCCTTCAGGCTTACCATTACCTTTTTACAAGAGTGTGCAGAGCCTTGCCTGATGTACCTCTTCAGGGTTCTGGGCTACTTAGTCCTCACAAAGTTTCTCTAGAGAATGGCAGGATTTCAGTTTCCCTCCAACTCTAGCCACTGCCCACCAGATCAGTTTGCAAGACTGATGCAACCAGATATGAAGTACTGAAATTGCATATTCTCTGTTGAAGGTGCCTGTTAGAACAGAGGAACAAACAAAAAGAGAAACTCAAAGAAAGCCAGACATGTTCAGTCTTGTCTGGAAACATCCAGGTGACACCTGTTGTATTCCTGCTTGCTGGGAGAAGGCACTTGGCAGAAGTCACACCCTCACCCCCAACTGCCCACTCAGGACATAAACAGTGAAAGGTCTGAGAACAGGCTTTTAGCTCTGCTGCTACTTCCCAAAGCTACACAAATCTGTCTGCCTGGGGTTCCAGGACCCTGTATTTCCCTGCAGCCACAGTTCTTGACTCAGACCAACCCAGCAACCCCACAAGAGAGGGTCCTCATACTGGGATTTTTCTCGGGGGATTGGATCCTTCATCCCCACTGAGCAATGCTCCCACACCAGTGTAGAAAAGAGGTCTACACTGCACCACAATGAGAAACTTCTCTACCTTCTCCCTGAAAATAGTGCTTGCAACCAGGGACCCAAAAATCTTTGCCACCATGGGTAAAACAGTTTTTGAGGGTCCTTTCCTGAAGGAATTTTGCACTGCTCTTGGTAAAAACTGACATTTAACTGCTGCCTTTTCCTAAAACAGGCTGTTTTCATTGGTCTTCCTCCAAAGCATCCTTAGGAGCAAGTACGGCTTTTACCATATGGGCAAAGCAAGTATGTATTGCTCCAGTTTGGCAAAAAATAAAAGGTCACGTGAAGATGACTGTTTCCCTGCCAATCTTGTGATGTTTCAGCCAGGATTTGATGAGGTCTGATTGATAGATCCAAAGAAAGTTCTATGAGCTGGCCACATTCCTGAACTCTAGCTTAAGTCTCACAATAGGACAGTGATTCTCCTGGAAGTCCAAAACTGCTGCCTGTGCCTGCCACTCTGCAGAAACCCCTTTGCCCCCACATCTTCCCTCATCAGTCTCTTCATGCCAGAGTTGACATGGCAGCCATAGAGGGATTGCCCAAGACACAGTTTGGCTTTCTCTGTGCTGTGTGTAACGGCAGCTATGTCTTTCTCCCATCTCTGTAACATCTCACTCAGCTTTTTTGTTGTTTTTTTTTTTTTCCTACCTTTATCCTATTTGTGTTTTTCTTTCCTGTGGAGATGCAACAACTACATCCAGCCAAAACCTTTTGCCTTTACACACGTGGTTGTGCATCCCCACTAAGTCCTTCAGCAACCTCTGTTCAGCCCCTGATGCAGTGATGCATCCCAGCGAGCAGGACCAGGGTTCCTGCCAGCCCTGCTGTGTGCTCATGGTGTCCTCCTGAACAAACCATTCATCCCCCATCAGCTGCCTTGCAGACTTTGGACATGAGCTGCCTTTGCTGGGCAGGCATAGACAAGCTCAAATCCAAGTGTGTGTTTCACAGGGACTTGTACTGAGGGAAAAGCCTTTTCCAGCCCCAGGTATAGGCTGAAATCTAACTCACAGTCCCAGTCTGCATCTCCATCCCTCCCATCATCCCAGCAAGTTCACTGCAATGCTGGTGTGTCTCCATGGCTGCCGTGCCCAAAGCCCACCAGCCTTGCTTTGAACATAGATCCTGTTCTTAAAGGTGTCTGTAAACATACTTTTCCACTTTCTACTGCTTTTGTTTTGGGTTTTTTTCCTGTAGCATCCAGGAGGCTGGTACTTAAAAGCCTCAAGTCCCTGAAGAGTACAGTGGGAAGTACTGTACATGGGGGTATCCTTGATCCCATGTTCCCTGCCAGTGCACTGGTCTATGTGGAAAGGAGGATGGCAGAAAAGTCATGCCTTCCAAAACAATCTATATTTGCTACATCCTTTATCACATCTCTTCATGGTCCCCCAGGGTGTTTTGGTTCCTGTTTGTCCTAATTTTATTTGTACAGGAACAAGGTGCAAGGAAGGAGGAGGGAGAAATAAGGAGACAGGGAGAAGAGAATAATCTCTGCTGTTTCCCTCTACAGTGCTTGTCTCCAAGTGCAAGCATCTTCAAGGCCATACCTCCAGGGAGAGATGGCCTCAGGGCTGCCTAGCACCCAAGGATTCAAAATCCAAAGATGTTCTTGTGTTTACCCTTCTCATGGATGAGGACTCCAAACAGGCACCCTCATGTGGCACCCCGTGCCTCAGCCACCTCCCAGACACATCTGGTCAGCACGAATGAGCAGTATGAGATAACATCTTCATGTCTTGTGCTGATGGTGTAGGGCTTTATAGTTCTCCTTTTCTATTCTGTGTGTCCAGAAGCAGCTTGTCAGCTATAAGAATGGGAAGAAGTTTCCCAGACATACTGCAGAGATGCAAACTAGTTGTTTGCACAAACAAGTGTTTACGCCTGTCCTTTTTCAGAGTAATTCCTTTTATTAACCAAACTGCTTTTCCAGTTTGCCAAGATCATTATCATTACTCCTGTGCCTCAGGGCAGTGCATCCTATTTCATCATATGTAGATGTCAGAAGCACATGCCACAGTCCAGCATTCAGGTTAACAATAAAAACACTATTTGGGACCAGACTAAGGGAAAAAAATTAATAATAAATCAAGAACTTCTGATGTTTGCTTGAAATCTGGTCAGTGTGGCCAGAAGTTATTGTCACCAGATGCAATCATCCAACAAAATCTGCACCCACCTTTTAGCAATCTCGTTTAAATCATGGTCCAGAAGTCCTCATAGGAGAAGGTATGAAAAGCCACAGCAGTGCCAAGAGATGGGCCAGGTGTCCTGCTCCTGCACATCAGCATCACCTCTTACCTCATCTCAGGGGAAATCGGGTTTTTATAGTACAATCTGCTGTTCAGGTGTCATGATGCATTTTTAGAGTCTTCTGTTATGTTTCCCCTTCATCAGATTTTCAGTGGTAATTACAAATAGTTCCGGGATTGACTGAGCCAACTCTTGCATTCTTTGGAGACTAATTTTGTCAGGTCATGACAACCTGTCAGTGTCTCACAGCTGTGGGTTCTTCTTCTCCTCCCCTTGGCTGAAATCTCAATGGTTGCTATTACAGTTCAACAACTAGCACAAAATGCAACCTTTACCTCAAAATTAAGACTGATGCAAATACAGAATTAACCATTTTAGCCCTTTCAGTGCCAAAAGTTGCTGCCTGGTTTTCCACTTTGAGTCTCGCAGGCAGCTGCCACTACATGTATTTAGTGGTACTAGCAATATACCTGCTTGTGCTGTCAGACTGAAACCTTGCATGGAGTAAAATTTGGGGGGGAAAAAAGGCAAACAATAAACAAAAAGAGTTTCCACTCTTTTCTTAAAAAATCACTTTATCTACGGAAAATATACTTTTAATGACCAACAACAAACTGTTTTTTATTTGGCATGCCCATGAATCCCAAGTAACACAGAAAGCACAAATTTAAGTTTTGGATCTACCTGAGGCATTCCACAATGAAACAGCCTCAAAGGTGAAGTGCTACCCACCTGATCATATTCTCTGCACATACACTTCACTTGCAAACTCTGCTTGCATGAAGATGCAGGTTGTAAATGCCAGACATGTTTAAGCTGTCACTACCTCCCCATTTCCATTCACCTGGCTCCTGCTTGATTCAAACAGTCCACTGTAAATGAGGTACCTTTGCAGGAAGTTCATCTTTGTGGCTTTGCTTATGAGAATGAGGGTGCTGGACCTTATGCCTTACACTGGCAATACAGCGATTTTGGTCTTTAGCAAAGAGGTGTGTTTGGGAAGAGGTATTAATTTACAATGCTCATCCAATGTGTGAATGTCCTGCAGGCACTTTTTCCTTCAGCCAAGCTGCAAGCATGAGCTTCATTCATTAGCCTTCCCACACTGGTGTTCACAAAGCTAGCAACACAATCAGGGCAAGAGCATAATCACCGCACTGCTCACTTCTGGCAGGGAAGGCACTATGTGCAATTAATGGAGGATGTCAGGATGTGATTGTGAGGCTCAGTGGATAGCTTTAGGATTTGCCAGACAAGCAAAAGCACTTGAAATGCTTCATACCACCAAAGCACTCAAATGGGATGGGCATATTTTCTTGGCAGGTCATCACCATCATCACACTCAGCAGACTTCTCCTTAGCCAGTGGACAGAAAACTTTGTGTGCCACTCTCTCTTCTTGTATTGGGTTTGCATGGCAAGATTTTGGTAGCAAGGTGTGACATCTGTGAGGAGATGTCAGAGGTTTCTCCTATGTCTGATGGAGGCAATGCCAGCCAGTTCCAAGACAGAGCTGCCACAAGCCAAGCCCAAACCCATTAGCAAGGGTGGTAGTGCCTCTGGGAAAAATTATAGAAGGGGAGAAATCCACTGCACAACAGCAGCTGAAGAGAGGAGTGAGAATATGTGAGGACAGTTCTGCAGACAACAAGATCAGTATAGTAGAAGAGAAAGGAGATGCTCCAGAAACTAGAGCAGAGTATCTCCTGCAGACTGTGGTGAAGCAGGATGTTCCCAGCAACCCATGGAGGTCCACAGTGCAGGAGCACTGATCCACCTGCAGCCTGTGGAGGACTCCATGCCACAGCAGGTAGTTGCCCAAAGGAGGCTGTGACCCTGTGGGAAGCTGGTTTTACTTTCCCTAACAAAGAGCAGCACTAGCATGGAAAGGCTGTGGGACTCTAAATGCCCATCATGCCCAAAAGTCGTTCAGAGGATGCTTTTCCCCCAGACTCCCCACCACCACAGGCAGGAAGGTCCATCCTCAAAGTTCAGTCTGCAGGTGAGGGCTGGGATCTTGGTGAACCTGACACCTGCCCATTTCAACAGACTTTGGTGCAGTTCCTCTCATTTTTGAAGTTTCTCAGTGCTTCTTTGAAAAAGGAGGAGTATGTTAAAGCAACAGAAAAGCTTTGGGCTTTAAAATAGATGTATGTTTTGCCTGAGAAAATTTCCTAGAGATGTTAACTGATCTTCTGGACCTGTTGTTAGTAACAAAGCAGTGGAGGTGTTGCATTTAAAAGTTAACTCTATGCCTCATTTACAACATCTTTATCCAATGAAATTTAATTTTTTTGAGCCACTCATCTTTCAAAAGAAGTGGTTTTAAAAAATAAGGTAAATTCACTTTTGCACTATCTGGGACTTCACTCTAAGCCAGATGTTTGGGCTGATTGTGACCCTTGGGCACTGCTGAAGTCTACCTAAAAACACTCCCTGCATTTGGAGAGATGCTGCACAATCAAGGCCATCCACCCGAGAAAGCAGAAGCTTTGGTTCTTTTAAAACATTCAGAGCATTGTCTCCAGACTGTTCAGTCACTTGCATCCTGTTGGAATAGTAAGTGGCTTCTGGGAAGGCAGGACTCTCTCCCAACCCCCTCACCAGGGTGCACCCAACATTC
This sequence comes from Bombycilla garrulus, assembly GCA_013400315.1. Classification (NCBI taxonomy): domain Eukaryota; kingdom Metazoa; phylum Chordata; class Aves; order Passeriformes; family Bombycillidae; genus Bombycilla; species Bombycilla garrulus. The sequence continues at coordinate 59,805 of VXBU01017871.1, read as the reverse complement.
TTCTTCTTCTTACAAGGAATTTGTCACTGAAGAATAAAAACCTGTTACTACATTGGGCAGACATATTCAGACAACTGCATGAAAACACAGGGATGGTGTGACCATGGGTGATGGCAATCATCTCCCACCATTATCACAAAGTGAGGCATGCAAAAGAGAAGAGGNGAATATGGATCACAGAAAGGAGATGAGAAATGTTTGCCACCTTGACTTCAACTTTGGGACTTTCTGCTGAGTAAAAGGGGATGCTGATGAAAAGCATCCCAAACAGTGAGTTTCACATATTCTTTCAGTTGCATGCCTTGCTCACCCAATGCCCTGTTTTGTACACTGCCCAGGTTTTGTGGCTTTATCATGAAACAAGTTATTTTGATTGCCGATTTTCATGATGGGTGACGCCTTTCCTCCTCATTCAAGCGGGCTGGCACTACTCCCTTAAACATAAAATGCCAAGAAGGATATTTAATTTCCACCAAAAGCGAAGGTGCTGGGTACCTCCAGTCAGACCCCACCAACAGGCCCGGCACTACAGGGAACTCCAGCATCACTCCAGTACTCATCCCTGGTGGATCACTGCTCCACTGACAAAAGTGGATGGATCATCTGCAAGGACCAGTCCTGGCACTGTTCTCCTTCCCTGATGCATAAGTCCATTAGGAGTCAGCAGATGGCCTGAAGGCAACGAAAAACATTGTCCTTTATGGGCATCATCTGCCTTTGGCAGGTGCGAAAATGTTAAGCATAGTTTAAAAAAAGAGAAAGAAGTTGGTCTCAGGTGTCATCAGCTACCGAGATGCCACTCCCAAGTAAGGGGGTAATCACCCATTGAAACCTCTTGCACAAAAGCTCCTACAGAAGACAGAGCTCCTCTCCACATGGCAGGGCAGCTGTTTCTTTCCTGAAAAGAAGCTGTGGTCTGAGCTGCACTTTGGATTGACTTATTTTGCCCCAACCCAGGCAGTGGGAGAACCAACAGGAGGAGAGCAGTGTGCAGCCACCTCCAGCAGCACAAGGCTTAGGGCCTTCACTTTTGCAACCAAAGTCAGAGGAGCTCAGCTTCTCGATCAGCAGATGGATTGTTAATTTTTCTTGTTTTGAGGGTTTTTGTTTGCTTTGGTTTTTACCTCTCTGCCATAGGGTTTTCAGATCTCTACAGTAAAGTGAATTTCAGCTGGGTGGTCAACAGCAGGTTTTCCTCCTGCAGACCCACGCAGACCATTCTGTATCACACTGCACATCTGCTGAATCATGAGGGCTTGGAATTATAAATTAGCTTTCACCTAAAACCTTCGGTGTTGCAGCCAGGTGGTGAAGGGAAAGTTGGACAGGTGTATGGCTGCTGCAGCAAACTCATCTCATGCTGCACTTGGAGGACTTAAGTTAGACTAATTTTCATCTGCCTCTGCATCTCAGTGGCAGGGAGAGGTCCCGGGCTGTGATCCACATTGCAGCTGGTTAGGCAGTACCAGGAATCCAGCTTTTTCATGGATGACAGCTGAAGCATCAATGGCTAAGCCAGCTAGTAATGAAAAATTATTTTCACAGCTGTCTCTCCACTGCAACACCAGCCCCAAGGCTCTACAGAAACCCATAGAAATATGTGTAATTACAAAGGTACACCTACTCCTGGCTCCAACACCCGCACAGTCCTGCTCTGACCTGCTGAGGCATCATTGCATACACCCTGTCTGCAACCACCCCTGGGCACCATTGGCCAGACCTCGAGGTAGATGGACCTCTGGTCTGGCTCAGCATGGCCCTTTCTGTGCTCCTATCTCAGGTAAAGGGCTGCTGCATACTCCTATAGCTCCCTTTGAAACCTCCCTGGTTTTCAGGACTCCCAGGGATGAAGAAGGCACACAGAGTTTTCTAGTGAAAATAATATGCTCTTCCTTGTTTGTGTCTAGTATTCCTCTATTTAATACCCTTAGTGCACGACAGCATGGAAAATACCTGTTTCCTGCTGAATAACACATCAAAGACCTAAGTAAAACCAAAAATATTAACTGATCACCTCCATCTTCCAAAGTCAGAGTTAGCAATTTTCCACCCTTGAGCTCTTTTCCACTCACACCATGTGATTCTGCATTTAAGGAGCCTTTCTCATTGTTATATTCTGCTTGCCAGAGATTATGATCACACATTCAAGAGCTTTAATCAAAGAGCAAACCTGCCTAACTTGAGCTCTGCACTGGTTGCTAATGAAACCAGCTTTTCATTTGACTTGTACTGGATTCAGTTTGTGAATGCCATTTTCCTTCTGTTTCGCAATCAAATTGGATTTCCACCTGAGGAAGCCCCCTTGCTCTGATGCAGTGCTAGAAGTGATAAGTACAAAAAGTGCTTTATGGCCTCTCTCCAGCCAGCACCAAGCTTAGTTTTACATTTCCCCTCATGTAAAGTTAATTACACATACGCACTCACACATACCTATGTATGTGCACATACTCATTCACATAGGCATGATCAGATGAGGAGGCAGACAGATCCCCAGTTTTCCTAAGCCTACAACTTGGCAGGAAGGCATTACAGACCTGCAGACATCACAGCCCCATGTCTCAGGCCTGGTGGGGGTTATCCAGAGAACTTGGTGCAGTTATTTGGAGTACATCTTGCTATGGTGCAGATGTGTTCTACATGACCCAGAAAGGCTGGTACCAAAACCCCAGAGGCTGTCAGGGAAGTCCCTCTTGTGGTTCCGAGAACTCTAGGGAAAAATGTCCATCCAATAGACCCAGAGTTTTGTCTGCCAAATCCCAGGTGCAGCTAGTTCACAGCTGATGGAGCAGGCTGCTCTCCAGTCTGAGGGACCTGTCCCCAGAATTGAAGTGACTGAAGGATGCCCTGGTGGACGTGTGTGTCAGCACTACGAACACTTTACCCTAAAAAGGGCTTCTTTAATACTTGAGATGACTTCTCAGGCTGTCAGTCACAAAATATTTCAGTATATTTAATAAGCAACCAAAACGAGAGTGAGGGAAAGAAAGATCAACCTTACTTCCCTCCAGGTCTGTGCTTTCCAGTGGTTGATGCAAAATTCTCTGATAACTCATCATATTTTATTTCCTTGATGATGCCTTCCATGTCAGGTGGGGCACAATGTAAAAAGGATCTGAATAATTTATTATTGACCTGACAGGGGAAGCAGCAAATCATTAACAAATTGTTATCAAGGAGCTTTTAAAGTAAAGGAAAAATAAATGTTTCACTGCAGATCAGAAATTCTTTCTGTTGATAAATGACAGCCATCTGTGACCACTGACAAAAACCTTGTTCAGTCCAATGTCCCAGCTCTGGGGTTTTCCTTCAGTGCTGGTATAGTGGTATGTAGGGCACACACAACCACACATTGGAAAACCCATGTGCGTGGACAGACACGCATGGAGGGAGATACAGCTATGCACAGGGCATGTGCTGCTGGGCCAAGGAGGCTCCATGCCCAAAAACTCTGTGCCAGGTCAAACTGGGACCCCTTTTTTGATGTCAATACCTGGACAAAGTGCCTTGCCTGCAGGAGGAGCTTTCCTGAGCATGACCATCAGGATGTGCAGAATGGAGTCCACATTAAAGAAAATATCCCTAGGAAGTTTTCTAAATAAGAAAAAAATGTTGAACTGGATCTGTTTTGCTGAGACAGGATGATGTAAAGGTGCTTGAGAGGAGTAAACACTCCCACTTCTAAGTCATCTGATAAAATCACATCCTTTTACTATCTCTTAGCTCTGCTGATATGAATTACTTACACGGAAAATACTCAGTAGTTTGCAGATTGCCAGGTTCAAGAAAGGTCTTGGGAATGCACAGACTGCTTGGTAGATGGGTGTGTGCTGCATGCTGTTTCTGTGGGTTTACACAAGCTCTCCTTCTGATCTCACTCGTTGACAAAGGAGGAGTGCCACAGCAGTGAGAATAATGCTGAGCTAGTATAAAAATGGTATATGAAGAAAGCCAGATGCCTCAGATTTTGCAAAGTCCAGATAGCACTAAAGATTTTCTACTGGGGCACCTTTTTCAGATCTGAGGCATTGCCCTAGGAATCTGCTTCTTCTTGTAAAGGCAAACTCAGTCTACCAATACAGCAAGTTCCCTAAGGGTCAAGGTACAGGCTAGCAAAATTCTTGTGTTAGTGGAGTGGAGAGCGGGTAGAGGCTGGGGAGCCATCCTGCATGCCCTCAGCCAGTGCCCAAAATTCTCCTTTGTCCCTCAAAGGTACATGGATGACATTCTCACCTCAATAGCAGTCATAAGCAAAGCAGTGGCTGTGGCTACTGCATCTGCTCTGGCAGGGCTTGTGGATTTAGGTATTCAAGTGTAGAAAGAGAGAGGGGTGAGGGAGGATGTCCATGTCACTGTGTTCTATTCACTTTGTCCCAGACTAGTCTTTTCTTCATCTAGTGTGAATTTGACAGCCATTTTTTAGCTGAAAAGCTAACACTGACTTTTAGCATCCTTTTTTTGTTCCACAGGGAGTGCTCATTACCCAGTGAATAAGAAGGTTTCTGGGTCAGAATGACCTGCTGGCTTGTGCATTAGGATCAGGCATCTTAACTGCAGTGAGGAGGCACCCAGCAGAGCATCTCCTTGGGCTCTGAGAGAACAGAGACCCTTGACCCTCATTCTCAGGGCATTAGCCAGACACTGCTCTTGCTGTTTAGGATGAAAGTGAAGCAGAATCCCAGCTCTTGAGACTCAATAACCACCTATAATAAAGACAACTAATGCTACAAAATAGTAAAACAACCATCAGTTAGGCTGAGAATGTCACTGATGCATATTTTTCCAGACCTGCTTCAAAGCAAAATGATGGCTTTTCAGCAGAGCAATTAGAAAAATTATTAGAGTGGAAATATCTCATATGAACCAAGTCCTTCTGGGTGGTTTGGCTGCAAATTTTGCTCATGCTTAAGGTTCAAAGGATGTGAAAAGGGTTCAAAAATTTGGGGAAGGTGGATGATGCACATTTTCAAAAAAATAACCTCTGGCTCTTCTTAAGAGGGACAACTCAGAAAATATGGTGCTATGGCATGCCAGAGAGGTGATCTTCCCTAAAACTGATTGTCCAGAGGAAACAGACAAAACTGCTTCATCCTTGTCTCTCTGTCCCTGAATATTGCTGTGCTGTGCTACATCCCCATGAACAACAAGGCTGCCCTTCAAGCATCCTCATAGCTAAGGGAGGTTTGGGGTCTGCTTATCTTGCTGGAGGTAGAAGGCACCAATTGGACAACTCAGACCCCCGGGAGCACCTTGTGCTGGGGTTCTGAGCTGCACTGTGTCCTGGTGTTGCCTCAGAATCAGGCAGAGAGCTGCTAATGCATGGTAAGCAAAAGTTGGAATCAGGTGGAGGGAGTGACATTTTGTGTTCTGGAGGACAAAATGAGAGAGCACTGTGCTGCAATGCTAATCCCAGCAGCAGTGGGACCCTAAAGTAGTGTTTTTGATTCCAGCAGAGGTGAACAGGGTTATTGCTCATGGTGACAGCTGAACAAGCCTCCCCAGTGCAAGTCAGCCCTCAGCACTCAGTGGGTTCCACTCACAGGCAGCTAACCTCATCATGAAACAAACCCCAAGCCCTGAGGACTCAGCAAGCCATGCCATCTCTAGAGCTACAAGATCAGATAAACAAAAGTGCAGGGTGAAATGCAGCATCTGGATTTAGGAGCAAATTGTGAAGTTCCCCAAATCTTGGGAAGATATGGTACAAGACACTTTACTTGGCTGTCTTCTCTTCTTCACCAGTGATCCCTCCCTGACCCAAAAGCAGACCAAGCATTTGTATGGACTCCAGTGTAATGTTCACCAAAAAAAACCATTGCTGGCTGTGCCATAAACCTGCAAAGATCCACTGTCTTTAGCACGTACAGTGGAAACCTAAAGAAGCTTCCTGACTGCATCAGTAGCTTCCTTTAGCAATATACTGCTGCAATCATCTCTTCTGGGGAGGAAATAAAGTTCATCTCTCAGCTCTGAGGGAGTCAAGAAAATGCACTACAAAGGAACAACCAGTTTGTAAGTGCTCTGGTTTAACTGCAGAAGAGCAGCCTGTCCAAATGTAACACATTCAAGGACATTCTGCAGCTCTTCTCTGCCCATGAGTCTATGTACTGAAGACAGCATACTCAGGTAAAATAGCACAGCTTCTGTGCTGCAGAGTGCTGAAAAGTGCTGGGCTTGTTAGTTGTCATGGTGGTAAGTTCATTTATTCTACCTACTCCAGAAGAAATCAGCGACATAATGTTTTCTAATTTTGAAGTCAGTTTGATATTGGTTAAGAGCTGTAAAACAAAGACTGAGTCTCATCTATTTATAAAGTCCCATAGTCAACATTATGTCTTGAGCACAAAATCCAAATTACTAAGACCCCATACCCAGACTGCAAGAATATAAAACACCACCAACTTATACAATAAAGGAGTCCACTGACTGCAAAAGGCTGCCTTTTCAAGGGTCAATAAGTAAACTAATATTTGCATGTGGTATTTGGCAGCTTGGGTACAAAGGAGATGTAAGGCATGAAGAAATAGTACTTACCCTTCCTAAAATCTCTTGTCTGTACTCCAGCAACTAAGCTTTGCTATAAAATGAGAAAGGAATCAAATTACTCCTGGACTTGCATAACCAAAGCCTCAGGTACATTGGAACATGAGTGCAGCACTAAACACCCAAAAATACCCACTGATTCCGGTTTGTTGGTGTCACTGCGGGGTTCACTCAGCAACAATAAAGACTCCAATAGATCAAAATGCAGAGAAGCTAAAAAGCCTTTATTAAGAAAAGAACTGGACTTTTATAGATGAGTTTGTTAGGTCAACCCGCATTGGTCAGCAGGTTAACAAGCAAAGACATCCCCTCAGCCCATTGGTGAAAGAAAGAAAACATTCTCTTGAAAAGCTTCCTAAGACAAACACCAGGTGCAGGTTATTGTTCACATTTTCTTTTTTGCACTCTCTCAGAACCTTCTCAGGATAGCCTGAGAAAGTTGCTGATTTCTTTCCTGATCACATGTTCGAAATATATACCAGGCATCTAATGCAATTCTAGGTTCTCATGATGGAAGTCACATCAGGTTAGGTCCTACTCAGTAGAGATCTTTCCCAATAGAGATATGCATAAGAAAGGGAGTTCCAATGTATATTTCTATAAACAGCCCTTTGTTGATCTTTTTCCCTCTCCTCTGCCCAGCTGTAGCAAGAGAAGGTGAGTGACATTTTCCAGTGTCAAAACATGACTATGGGAGACAAAAGCAATGTGAACCAGCTACAATAGAAGAGGTATGCACACACAAAAAAGGCAGGGTACATGCAGTTCAGAAGCCTTTCCTTCTGCTCTGACCAAAAACACCCAAAAGGCCAGTGATCAGTCAGTGTAAATTAAGACAGAGGTTCTCTTGGAAACACCATTTTTGTTTGGAGTCAAGAAACAATGGGTAATTGGTCGACTGCCATTGAGTGGGTGGGTGTGGTACAAAGACAAAGGCTGGAAATAAGTCCCAGGTATTGCAGATGTCAGTAACTGCCCAGCCCTGAGTATCCTCACAGTCTTGTCCTCTCCATTTAATCTACCTTAAACCTTTGACTTCTCTCAGCCAGCCAACCATTGCCATCAACCTCAAGAGAAGCAAGCCTAGGCTGGGCCCAGACCAAAACCCAGTAGCCAAACTCTGGCCTTCTGTTTGCTCCCCCCCCAACCCCCGACCACCAGCTGCCAAATGAAGCGTGTTTGCAGTGACTTACCAGTCTGAGCACTTTACTGAATTGTAGCCCAAAACCAATGTCCCAAATCTCATGGTGCAAGCTGGCTCTACAGCCTTGGCTGTAGAATCCTGGTTCCTATCTCCCTATGAGTCCATTTTCAGAAGATTAGGAACAAAGCTTTCAAGTAACAGCACTTGGGAATGGGTCCAGGCTTCTCACAACAGGCTTGCACACAACCCTCCCCCAAAAATAAACCAGTTTGTTGCAATGACAACATGCTTTGTGTATGAGTCTGTTGACAAAATCTGGGCCTTTATTCCAATACTGAAAGGAGAAATGAGACAAGGGAGCCCATAATCTTGTTAAGAGCTCAGAGGACTCCAAAACATTAATTGGCCTGTCTAAGACCACCTCCGTGTCTGGACAGTGTTATTGTAGCCTCTATTACAACTACTGAAATTAGAGCTTGGGACCACACACACACACACATATGCAGAATTTGATTTCTTTTCTTTACCTTGTATACCGTATTTCCTGCTTGCAGCCTCTTTTCTTTTAGTTCTTAACAAAAAAGAACATACTTCTCCATTTTAATTGGTTTTTGTATTGCTAAGTTTCTGTGCTTTGTAGATGCTGGGAGAAAAAGATTGCTTTAGAAGGAAAATATATAAATATGATGCTAAAGAGTAAACTTAGGTCTGAAAGTGCTTGTCTGGCACAAATGTCATTGTGCAACACAGCCTTGGGGAGGGGCCCTGCTGAGCCATCAAGGTTCAAATTTGGGTAAAATTTGAAGAAAATCTCCAAACTCTAAAAAAAAAAAAAAAAAAACAAAAAAAACTGATTGAGACAGGATTTCCCCCAGACCATAGTCAGGGGGGACTTTGTCTGCAGGAGAGGATACCCCATCTATCCCCATACACTGGTGCTTGCCTGGTGCAGTGCTGCAGCACTGGTGGGAAAAGCCAGGGTTTATCAGAAAGCAGATGACCAGAGGAAGCCTACCAGCCCATGCAGACCATCCAGGTGCCCCCCTGCAGAAATCCCCACTGCTCCAATACCATGCACGGGGAAGACCCCAAACACGGGGAAGTCAGGGAAGAAATTGATGTCTGTGTTGCAGCAGGGCACGTACACCCAGGTACAGGTGTCCAGCCCATTTGTCTCCAGTAGCAGGTAGCAGTAGTGCACTCATGCAGAAGCATCTCTCATGAGGCCAGGGGTGCCCAAAGGCTGCTAATGAGTAGCACACTTCTCAGAAATGTCTCATAAGTCATTCTGGAGCTGCCACGTGAGGAAATTGCATGGCAATAAAGGGGAATTATTTGGTTCCTATTAATTAACCACAAAGGTGGTAAACATTAACTATCTTCGAGAATCATGTGATGCATACAGATGTTCAGGTTCCCCTCTCAGCTCAACACTGTTTTGGTTTTCTTCATTTGGAGGTTTCTGGAGGTGGGCTGTCTCAAGGACCCTGTAGGATATGACAGTGCACTGAGGGCGAGTAAAATGTCTGGCACAGAAAGGAAAAGCAGCAGCTATGCCTCCCTGCATCATTAATCACTGTCATATCCTTTGCCCTACAGCAGTTCAGGAAGCTGATATGACAGCACTGGCTGCAGCAGTGTTCATCTTTCCAGCAGAGCAGAAAATGAAAGGAAGATCCCCACATTCACCTGCGTCTTCACTAGGCATATGACCACAGCTTCACTGGGAGGGCTATGGTCCACGTGTGGCATAGCCAAGTAGCTTGAAAACCTCTTCTGTCTGGAGACTGAGGTTCTGCTTGGCTGTAGAGAGGGTGGAAAGGGACCCATTGCTCCTCTGTAGCACACACAAAAGCCAAGGCCGGATCTTCTCCTCATGCCCTGCTGGTGATTAGAAAAAAGCTCCCTTGTACTCATCTGCTCCAGTAGACAAAACTGGTGCTGACAGATGTCTGAAATGCACTACTGGCACTCATGGGACGTGTAGGCAGTCAAACACTTGGTTACCATCTTTCAGTGGTCACCCTGGTCATATGGACAGACACACAAAACACACATATATGTTGGCCAAACAGCTGTGAAATCCTTATCCACCTGCCACCAGCATGGATGTGACATTTACAGCGTCTCTTCTGCCCAGTGGCTTGAGATATCTGATGGATAAATTTAAGACTCGAAGGAAGGCTCCTCAGTCATGGAGCTCTGGCTCTGTGATTCCTCAAGCCTTACTGTCATTGCATGAATCACAGCCACCTACAAGCTCATGGAAGGGACTAGAGCACATGTCTCATGAGATAGCCAGCTATTTTTTTTCTTCCTGTCTGCTCTAGGGCATCTTAGCTCTGTTTTTCAAATGCCTTATTACAGATGCCTTCAAGGATCCTAAGTTTTTACGGGATGTGGTGACCATCTTCCTACTCATCCTTGCATATTTGCACATCCAAAAACATAATTGCTTTGAAAAATGTCAGCTGGACAACTTCTGCAGTGTAAACATGGGCTCCTCAGTATTATTTATTTAAGCACAGAAATGCAATTGTATGTGCATTTTTGGAAACTGAAGCTTGGTCACATCTCTCTCCAGTGAACATCATGGTTCTGTTAAACAAGCATCTAGGAAATCACAGATTACATGTTTTTTGAACTTGACTCCATACCCACACATAACCATCCCCTGACCTGAGCCAGCAACAAGAGATGATGCTCTGTTGGTTTGGGGTAAGAAAATGGGACAGTGATGGATGGTTTATGGATGCACTGCATTTGCAAGGCAAGTTTTTCCTAGTTAGAGGATGGGGGGGGGG
>VXBU01017871.1:5368-39463 GCA_013400315.1 Bombycilla garrulus | reverse complement strand
GAGTCGGCGTGAGCAGGGAGGTGATGCAATTTCATGTAATGACAGGTTGTTGCGCATCGCACTTTAAAGTCTTAAAGGAAAGGTGTCGTTTCTCAAGCGGATGGCAGGGGACTACGGCGACAGGAAGAGAGGACGCAGCCTTAAGCTGCGTCAGGGGAGATTTAAGTTGGACGTTGGGAGGAATTTCTTAAAAGGCAGGGTGATTAGGCGTTGGAATGGGCTTCGCGGGGAGGTGGTTGAGTCACCTGCAGATGTTTAAAGAAGAACTGGATGTGGCACTGGGTGTTCTTGTGTGCTTGACAGTGTGGTGTTGGGTCACACGTTGGACTCCATGATCTCGGAGATCTTTTCCAGCCGAACCGATTTTGTGTTACAGTACTCTAATTTAGCAGTCCCGATTTGCCTTATATACTTGTTACTGTGTAGGGGACTCGGTGGCTTTCTTAGAGTTTGGCCTAAGTTCTGTTGCATTTCTGGGCAGAACATCATGGAAAAGTTCATCCATTCTTGTCTTGAAAGGAACTGCTAGAGCCCATTCCCCATACTTGAACAGCAGGAGTTGCTGGCATAAGAAGTATTTCCCTTGTTATGGGGCTGTCTGGCACATTCACAACCCTAACGCAGCACATCACTGTTTGGATGATTCTTTGAATATACAAACACATCTGTGGCTCTGAGATACAGAATAGTAATAAAGCCTAGACCCAACACATGGAGAATACCCTGCTGGTGATGAAATAGCATATGGTCTTGTGCACAGCAGCTGATGTGGTTGATAGACAACAATAGAGTATTTGTTAGCTGTAACTTAGGAAGCCAAGTCTCAAAAAATATTCTCCATGCAAACTTTGCAAGCTCCTCATTTCAGGAAAAATCCTGTCAGGCTAGTCTCACCTTTTGAATTTGAAATTTGGTGCAAGTGTCAGTTTAATCTCATTTAGAGGCATCTGCAAGTGACGCTGCAGATGACTGGGCATCCGGTAAGGCCCCAAAAAGTTGTTCAACAAGGTCTTTAATGGGGCTTACAATTGTTCTTGTACTCTGAGTTAGACAGAGGGGAGAAATACCGACAAGATACTCTCAAGAGGCCAAAACAACAAAGAAGACTTTACTGACAACTTTAGGAAATCTGAGAACTTTGGCAGTAGGTTTAGTGGAACATTCAGTCAACATAAAACACTTCTCAAAGCATTAACTTAGCAAACTCTAGACCTGTTTAATTTCAAGTTACTCAGAAATTCTGAGAAGAGGGAATTAGAAGAAGAAAAAGACAGAAAAGATGTAAAAAAAGGGCACATATAACTACTAACTACTGGGTCCCAGCAGTGCTCACCTGATAAAAATTCCAAGAAGAGGTAGAGTCAAGACATACATTAGCATCAGGTTTGGCCTTAAATACCTTGCCTCCGGTGCACCCCTCGACTGGCGAACACGGTGTGTCTGGGATCCAGGCTCTGGGGATGAGGGGTGGGGCATTGTGCTGTCTCACCACAGCAAGGCCTGATCTGCCCCTTCCCCCACACATTTGCACCCCAAAATATTTTGAGACCTCAGTCTTTCCAGTCTCACACATTCAAGTTTGTCTTCTAGGCTGCGGTCTTCTACAGCCAGTTAACTATATAAATGAAAGGCACATTGGACCTCTCCCACTGGACACAAAAGTGTTGACATCTGATATATAAGTATACAAGCTAACACTTGTTACCCTAGCTCAAAAACAGGTGAATGCAGGAAGCTCCTTAAGAGGAACGAAATGCCTTACCATTCAGGACCTAGAGAGAAAATGGGGTGTGAATTCAACCTAGTATAGTTGTTCTGCCTTGGATTTCTTCCCCCTCCTCTGTTTATGGTGGCACAGGAGGGACAAACTTTGGGTTTGGTTCGAGGTTTTTGTTACACGCAGGAATAAATTAAACATGTGAATTCAAACCCAGCTCTGGGGAAGAGGCTGTTCTAAGCTAGCTAGGTTTCCACAATCTTCCTAACTAGGAGCATTGATTAATAGTCTGCTGTTAATCATAGTTAAAGTAAGCTTTTGTTAGTTAAAGTAGTTGTTAGTAAGCTTTTTGTAGTTAAAGTAAGTTTTTGTTAGTCATTCCTGGAGAGTGTGAATACAACAGTCATGCTGACAACAGCATTTTTAGGTCAGTGACACCCAGAGTATTCAAGCACAGTGCAGCTGGGATTTCTGGATTAATTCTGGTTTTCAGTAAAGCAGATTTGTATTCTTCTCTGATACAAAAAGGACAACCCATTCTTGCACTGTCTGCAAGAGCTTCTGTGGGTGAGAGCTAGCTTGATGTGGCTGTTCTCCCTGTGCACTCCTCAGAAGCAGACTTCTGAAGAATAGCTACTTTCTGTGTCTTTGACTGATCCCTCTGTAGTACCTGCTATAGCACGGAAGAAGCAGTATTTTCGTCATTTTGTAGCGGCCTTGAGATGAGTGACTAAGTTCAACTTGTAAGAGGGTTGGGACATACTACCTTTTATAGCCCAAGCTAAGGAGGTGTATAGGCTTAAAAAGCTAGTGCTGCCAAAGCTTTCCTCTTTATTCTAGATGCCTCTCTTGTTATTTGAGTTAAAGAAAATGCTGAAAATTTGTAGCTTTTGCTGTAAGTGATAATTTTAGTAGTGGTATTGACATGGAGTTCAGACCGGTTGAACTTTTGGTCTGTTTATGCTAGCTTCTGTATTTAAAAAAACCTCATTAAATTACCACTTGCAGTCAGCTGATAACTGGGCAAGTTCAAGGGTGACTTGATATGTGTTGAAAGTAGTGTTTACAACCAAGCTTTAATCAAATCTGCCAGATAGTGTAGACCTGAATTATCTATTGCTGAGAGCAGCAGACTCCTTTCAGCACTGTCTGTGGCCAGCAGCTCCTTTTTGAAGCACTACCTGGTGCCTGGAACCTCTGAGGCTTTCATTATTAGAGCTTCTTACTTGGCCCTTGGGAACAGATACCTGCTACCAATGTGTTTGTTGAAGGTAGCATGAGGTCTTGTGTGTGCTCATGGAGGTTGTAGTTAAAAAAAAAAAAAAAAAAAAAACCAAAAAAAAATCCCCCCTCAAAAAAAAAAATAAAACCCAAAAAAAACCAAACAGCAAACCAATATTAACCAGCATACTAGCTGAGGTTTCCCCGATGTGAGCTGCTATATGGAGAAAATGCTTTATAATAAAGCTGTAAGATCCTCTCAAAGTGAGACAAAATAGTCTTGTGATGGGAGGTTCCCCTTCTGGTAATAGATTATTTAGTTTTTTTATAAATAAGTTTGTCACTTTGCAGTTAACATGAAAGACAACTAGTGAAGTCAGTTGGACAGGTCAAGCAGCTTGTTTTTTGTTTTGCTACTGCTACTGTCCTTCCTCCAGGGAAATTAAGCTCACTTGAAAAACTTTCAGAACTTCTCGCTAGTTCAATATTTAACTTGCAGGAGTAACACCTTTGGACCTGGCATTTCTTTTCACTGTCCTGCAGCAATTTTGACTGATAGTAGAGATGATTTGCAGGGTAACACCTGATTTGTAGTCAGGACCAGGTCACTAGTGGTGAATGGTGTATGTCACCAGCTGTAATTATGATACCATCCCACTTTCCCTTTGTTCTGTGCAATAGCGAACATGAGGTGTGTGGCCGTATGATGGTGTTTGTTTGCAGGGCTGGGCTTCCTTTTGTAGAACACAGCAGTTAAGTAGCTGGACAAGAGACTTAGGGGTTAAAAGAGGATGGTCTAACTGGCAGCTGCAGGAAGTGGAATCAATGGAGTGGTAATGTTATAGTGCAGAGGTCTGAGAAGCTATACCAAAAATAAGTAGTAGGATTTCAAGGCCAAAAGGAGTGAGGCTTGACTGAGAGACATATGGTATAAGTAAGTACTGGGAGGGAGCAGCGAGCGTGGATTGCTGTATATGGGGACATTAAACCTTGTTGGTGGGAATGGGTGCAGGAATGCATACTATGTCAGTACAGGAGTAGGGGAATGCAGGGAGACAGGAAAACTTAACTGTTCCTGTCTCAGCATGAGAGTAGGTGATGTGGAGTGTTAGTACTGGTCTTGTAGCAGAGTAGACTGTGGCTGTCCAAGATGCAAGGATGCAAAAGCCAACATGGATGCTATGCCTCTGAAGAGAGCTATGTGGGGAAGGAAAACATCTGTTAACAGGAAGATGTAATGCTGAGTGTATTTGAAGTTACAGGAAGCCATGAAGACTTCCATATAGGATTATATGTACGTAAGAATACTTATGCAGGATCTCTGGTTTTTTTTTTAAATATGTTCATGTCCAGTTTGACTTTTGGCTCCTCACCTGCATGACATTATTCAGCTTACTAACATCGAGTCACAGCTTAATGTGGCTGATTGCAGAAGCAGGTATGAATTAATTAACCCCTGCACTGCAAAACCAGCCCCTGTGTACATCTGGCAGTAACCATACTGCTTTCAGTCAGCTGCTGCTGACAGGAGACCCCAGCACTTTGTCCATTATATTAGGGGGAGCTAAAGCAGCTATCTTTTGAAGTTTATTCTAACAGCTCTCCTGAAGCTTGATTGCCAAGACAATGAAGTTGGAAACTGTTGAAGTGGCTTGTAGTTTCTTTGACAAAAACAGTGTCAGGAAGTAGGTGATCAACACTTTCTGCTTCTACCTGAGATATTTGTTGGCCTTTTGCTAGCATGCAAGTATTTCTTGTTTTTAATATTTTTCAGTTGTATTAAAAAATTCACGGTTTTGACCAGCAAAAATGAGTAATGGCATTTAAGGACGTTTAGTTCCAAGAAATATTGTCCAGAGATGATTCATGTGACTAAGTGCAACAACACACAGACTTGAAGACTCTGAATAAGTATTGGGTGTTTACTTGTGTAGTCTGTGTATGTAGCATTGCTTTGGCTAATGATGTCAAAGGTGGGTTCACTTGACAGAATAACTGTTGCTTTTGAAGACATGCCTTAGAGTAAAACACAAAATATCATTTTAATGTTAGCCATTGATTGGAAAAATCACTGCAGTTGAGGGCTGTACGAAGGATTGTGTCTGTCCTTTACAAATTCTGCAGAGGAAAGTCTGTCCCAGAGTAAAATGGAAGTCTTACTGCCAAGACAGAAATGAGAATATGGATTAAGGATCATATTTTGGAGATAACACAGAGCTGTCAGAGTTGAGCATCATAACTAGAGAATTTCTAGCTTGTTTCCACAATTCAGTGAGTTTGACTGAGCATTGTGGTTGTTTTCTAATTGGTGAGTCATAAGACACTGACTGCTGCTAGCACCAATGAAAACAATTCATACTGAAGCACTTCCATGATGGTACAAATAACCTAGTTAAGTGTTTAAGACTTGCCATAATGACTAGTGTGTTAGGTCTGAGAGCAAGCCAGCATTGGGATTAGTCTTATATCATTTAGGAAGGGAGGGGGAAAATCATCAATGTGTTCAATTTTTTTATTTTTGTGTTTGTTTGTTTTGGTTTGGGTTTTTTAATTTTTTTTTTTTTGGTAGGTTGAATTTGAGGCAGAACTGAAGTCTGCTGGTGAGAAGCTTATAGTAGTTGATTTCTCTGCCACATGGTGTGGACCATGTAAAATGATCAAGCCCTTTTTCCACGTAAGTAGTTTTTCTGGGTTTATTTCTGCATTAAATTGTGTATATAAATGTTTGTATTGCTTGACAATAACATGAAGGAAAGCTCCTTTTGCTTTATGTGATTGCCAGCATTTTCTGGAAAAGTGAGAAGTTGCAGAAGTATCTATTTTTAAGACTACCAAGTGAAATAGCCTGACTGTTGATATAACAGGGAACTAATACGAGGTTTAGCTTTTGTCATGGTGCTTACATGCATTTCAGGTCCAGAGAGACCTGCTAGTTGCATTGCCTCAAGCAGTGGGATACAGAGAGGCAACAAAGCTTATCTTTCTGTACATGGTTACTGTAACTTCTCCAGCTGTGTTTAGGTGGCCATGCTGGTAATGGGATCTTGTCCCCATAAGATATGAGAAGCCGTAGAATCTTTTGGGCATCAGGTGAAGGCTGCAAGAGAAGGTCTTCCACCTGTGTCTAGGGATGTTTGAGTATTTCTGGGGAGAACATGTATCCACAGAAACAGTCTGCAGCAGAACAGAAAATTTTTGTTCTGGTAGTAAAATAGGTGCTTTTAGATAACAAAGCATGTTTCACTAGCAGTTTAAGCTGCACCAGACTTTTAATTTATATTAATACATCTTTTTAGGAAGCTTTCCTGGAACACTGTAACTGCATAGTTTTTTATTTCCTTCTAGAGTTTGTGTGAGAAGTATGGTGATGTGGTGTTCATAGAAATTGATGTGGATGATGCCCAGGTAAGGTCTGGGGTGGTGCTGAGGGAGGATAGCTAAGGACTTTGACACAAGTGACAGACAAGAATTCAGAATGTCTTCACACATACTGAAACAAAACAAGAGTTTATTTCAACTTAAAATTAAAACACAGGGATTTAGCTGGAAAGAATGATTCTTTTTTCAGGGAACACCTGAACGGAACAAACTGCTTTGATTATCAGCATACTTGAAGTCCTATGGCATGTGTCAGCTAACTTGGAAGCACTGACCCTTTACTTTGGGAGAGAGCATTAGTCTTGGGTCGTAAGCTGCTTTGATGCAATCTTCCTTAAACTTAATGGTTCACAGCCTACTGATCTGTCTGGTCCCTCCACTGCTCTTGGCACTGTTTCCTCTTTCATTAAAAATGAAATTAGGTTTTGAATTAAGTGCAATAAGGTGTCTGCTGTATTGCAGTTTCAGCATTGTCAAATAGGTATTTGAAAAGTATGGAAGCCCAAGAGTTGCCATGGGGCTCTTGAGTCTTACAAGCAGACATCTGTTTTGATGCAGAGGGCTGTTCGGTTTTTTTTTTCAATGACAAGAGTACAGGTTTTTGCTACTGCATGAATTAAATGTTGAAGAAGGCATCTTTAAGGCTTACTTCAGGGAGATGCTAACAGTGCTCTGGTTTTGCTAGTGATGGACTAGTTCTTTGCTTTATTTTGAGCAGTAATGGCTTTACCCTGTCACCTAAACAGAAGTCAGCTAGAGTGGGTTTTAAATTTAACATCGTTTAAAATATGCCCAGTTGAAGATGGTTTTTGTCTTTTCCAGGATGTTGCTTCACACTGTGATGTGAAGTGCATGCCAACATTCCAGTTCTACAAGAATGGAAAGAAGGTAGGCTCTGACTTTTTGGAAGTGGAGCAGGCAAGCTAAACACTTAAAAGAAGATTGGGAGTGTTGGACTACTTAGTCTGCTTTCTCTTAATTATGTCTCTGTGGTAACCACTAGCATTAAGACACTCCTGAAAGCAAGCAAGTTCATCTTAGTACTGCAGCAAATGTAACCAGAAGTTAACTGGTGATGCAAACTCTGCTGTTTACAGGTAGTGAGCTGACTTAGTTACAGGTCAATCTTACAGTTGCATGAGAGATGGTGAGATCAGATGTCTGTGTTAAGACTGCTGGTCTATCTGCCTAGCACCTTGCTTTTTACCTTGTCAGTGTTTGTTATCTGGGTGCAGCTTTGTGCTCACACAGACGTGACTATAGGTGCCTATGGAATCCCACCCAAAGTCTCTAACCTGGTTGAGGTTATATACAACAAACAGCTGTTTAGTTTATTTCACAGAGAGGCTGTATAACCTTTGTAGTGAAGGTCCTGTCCCTGTTAGACTGAACAGACCTCTTGTGTCTGTTCTTCCAGAGATGGATGAGATGGGATGCAGATGGTACTCTTGACAGCACAGTGGGCTGTGTGCACAGGGTAGTTTGAGTAGCTCTCTGCCCGAACTTGCTGAGCTTTTAGCTTGTTAAGCAAGCTGAAGCTAGGCTTTTCTAAAGGAAAACGATGCTTGAGTGTAAGTTTTGTGGCCAAAGGTGATGGAATTGCACCTTGGATAGATGTTGCATGACTTTCAGTTCAGTATGGGGTCAGTATGAACCTTTGACAGTTCTGGTATAATGAACTTCTGCAACTTTATTAAGCTATTGGAAGAATTGTGATTACAGCATGACAGTCAATGTGTTGCTTTTTGTATCAAGCAAGCAGTTTCATGGCCTGTAGTGTAGTTGGCTCTGTACCTCACACCCCATTAGACACAGGAGGACAGAGCTGCTATTTTTGAGACAGCAGATGAATGTTGCCTGTATCTTTCTGCCCTGTGAGTTGCAAGAACAGTTCTGACAGGAGAAGCCAGGCACAAGGGTAGGTCATTTGGAACAGCCCTTCTAGAATTTGATCTGAATTTGTTCCTGGGCAACTCAAGGTGACTTTGAGCTGTCTCTGATATGTGGGGAAACTTCAGAGTCTCTCCAAGCCTCTTTTTGAGTCTTGCACAACATTGGTTCATGATCAGTGGTAGTCTGGAAGTGAATTTTGATAGTCTTTTATCTCAACTTTTGCAGGAGTTGAATTGAGTGGAAAATAAATACATGAACATCTGCAAAATGCTCCCTATTTTGAGGGTGGAAAAATTTTAGTTTTTAGCAGAGTTGAATAGGGGTGTATGTGCCTGAATGCTATACAACTGATGTTAAGAAGCATTGAATGCAAGAGTTCTAAAACTCAATCTCTCTTTACAGGTGCAGGAGTTCTCTGGGGCCAATAAAGAGAAGCTGGAAGAGACCATTAAAAGTCTAGTCTAATCTCCAGACATGAAGACATTGAAGCATGACTCCTTTGGCTAAATTACAGCCTGCAACTTTTCTACTTAAAACAAACAAACAAAAAACCTTAACAAGCTAGCTAGATTAAATGGTGCAAACTATCCTCTTGGTCTACGTATATGAGTACAATAAAGTATAAACTCTTCACTTTTGGATAATGCTCTGTGTTAAACAAAAATCTTAGAATTTCTTAATGTCAGGTGAGCAGCAGATTTTGCTGTATTAAAGGAGTACTGTCTGTGTACAAAGACTTGTTAAAGGCAACCTCATCTATTGTTTGCTTGAGATCTGTGACAGTTGCTCTAGGAGGAGTCTGCTGCTACCCTACTCAGATGGTAGTAGCCAGGCTATAATCTGGTTTACAAATACAGAAAGAAGTTGGAGAAAAGAGGGTTGTCACTGGGGATAATTCTTTCATCACATTTTTTTTTAGTTAAAAGACTTATAAAATGTTTCAAGATGCATTTTAGACTTCAAAGCTAAGACTTGTCCTTCCAGAGCATAATACCAATCCTACCATGGAAGTGCAAGGTAGGACTTGAACTTGCTGTCTTTTTGCCTTTTCATTTTGCCTTGCTGTTGGTATGTGTACCTTCTGGTTCTATTAATAAAAAAGTAGTAGTAAAAAAGTGTGTTTAGTCTGAGTTGGGCTGCTTTGTTCCTAGGCAATAGTCTGGAACAAATGACTGAAGAAGTAGAACTTGTAATGTCTTAAGGTCAAGAGAATTTTAGATTTATATACTTCTGTAATTTTTATTTGGTTTGCCCTGTTGCATTCTTAGGACATACTTGACACTGTGTTGGACAGTAAACTGGTCTCTGTGGCCCTCCAATCCTGAATCAGACTGTAGATGAATGCTGACCTGCCAGCCTTTTTATACCTGCCATTCACCTACTCTTTGCACTGTAACCAAGGGGGAACTGTTTTTTCCACTGTATTAAAATGGCTTCCTTACTGGCTTGGATGTTGTCCTGTATAAAAACTCAGTAAAGAAGGGAGCAGGGCTGTAGCTAGCAGTGGGTACAAGCTTGGTGAGCTGTGCTGCTCACTGAGTATCATTCATGGAAAAGCTAGACTTCTTGCTGCATATGCAGACAATGTAAAATGAGTAAGCCTCTTTTCTTTGTGGTAGGGAACTCACCCATGACTCAGCCTTACACTCACTTCACAAGCATGCATGAATTTCTTGATGGCTCTGGAGGGCTGGGGGCTTTCAACAGCCTAATGTATATATTCCTAATTTAAACAAGATTTTTCTAGTCAAAAAAGTGACCACACCCTTTACTTGAAGATGAGCCATCAAGGCTCTTCTTGGACATAAGTTCTGAGTTCTGATTATGCAGTGAGAAGAGCATGGGAAATATTTGCCATGTAGCTCTGGCTGTTTGACTAAGAGAAATGCAGCTGCCTGTTTGAACTGTTCAAAGGTAAATGGGAAACCACTACCCCAGGTGGTGGCATGGACAGATGTGTGAGGAGAGAATAAAAAAATAAAAATTAAGCTGTAGCAAGAATGCACTTTGAGCACCACACCATCTGTGAACAAGCATTGCGTTTGAAAGCAGTTTTTGCATGGCCTACTTTTTCCCTTTGGGCAGTATGTGTGAGCAAGAAAGGTTTAAAAAATTCCTGCTGAAAGTTCAGTTCTGATGAAGTTCAGTAGGAGGCCCCAGCATCCCACTTCATCCTTAAGAAATAATACTGAAGTGTGCTGTAATATACAGTATTTCTGCTGAGGCAAGACCAGACCAGCTTGTTGCAGGGGAAGGGTGCAGCCGGTGGTGCATTGCTGCTTGTATGTTGAGTTTAACTTAGCACTTCATTTAGTTTTTTAGTAGGAGTATTGCAGGAGCAATAGCACCTTGAACAATCCAGGTGACAGTGACTGGACATTCAAGTTATGATTGGGAAGACCAGAATAGCTGGAATACTTCTTGTGCTGAAGCAAGGGGTGCAAAGCAGTTCTTAAAAGGCCAGTGAGATCAGCTTCCTGTGCTGTAATATTTTCCCTTCCCAAGAGCTGTTTTGTAGGCATACTGTGATAAAAAAAAAAAATTACATAGCCTATTTTGAAAGATGTTCTTTCAGGCTTGGCTCTTTGAGGAATATGCAGTGAGGATCTCCATGTTAGGTAGACTTACCCTTTAAAGGGAAACAGCACATGGTCCTCAAATGCAGAGTTATACCAGGATTTGACTGTTTGTAGCTGGTTATTGTCATTACAGGTGATGGAAAGCAAAGCCTACACTTTGTTCCGGTTATATGTAAGGAGTCTTGGTTCCTAGAGCAAAATGTCCCTACTGGGAGTTCAGGATGGGAACTGGCTTGAATCTTTTTAACAGGCAAGGACAGGGTCATTGAGTCTTTACCAAGTCTAGGTATAGCAAATAAACATTTTATTCTAAATGGAATGGGTATGAGTATCCTTGCTAAAGCCTAGGGCCATATGCCCTTCCACATGAGCATTAAGTAATGATACTTCATAGAGAGCTTGGCAGGTGCATTTTTTTGCTTTTTTTTTTTTTCTTGCGTGAAGGTGTGAGACCAGTATTGCTATGGGCCAGGCAGTAGCACAATATTCACTCATTAAACTCTGTGGTCTGCTGCTTGCATGAGCAGAATTGGCTGCTTTGATCCAGTGACCTGCAACAATGTCTGTAAGAGGGAAGTGCGTAGATGGCCAACTGACTTGAATGTTTGGTAGACTTGATGTACATGGCAGAGAAAAAGCAACACAGAAAGGTTTCTTCTGGGAATAAGGGTTTCAGGAAGAAATTCTTCCCTCAGGCAATGACTGCAGTCTGTGTCATTTGGCTGTGAAATAGCTGAGATCTATGCCTTGCTGTCAAACAAGTAAAACAAGATGTTTTTGTCTGCAGGCCTGTTACATAGCTTCCTTACAATGGGCTGGCCAACAGGAAGAGAAGTACTTCCTTGAGTACAGCAATGAAAATGCATAGCTGGCATAATTAGGCTTAATGAGAGAGACTAACTAACATGAAAGGAAGGGCCAAGAGGTCACAAGTGAACTGTTTGTGATCAAATTGCAGAGGAATAGTGACACTCCTTACTTCCATCCAGGGGTTGTGCAGTTGGGGAGGTATATGTCATGCATGTGAGGTGCTTAACCACCCACGTCTCTCTTCGATCTCTTGCAGTCAACCTTACTTCAACTCCAGCTAGCCATCTGCTTCCCATTCTTTCCTTGACCTGAATGAAGTTAGATTTGATTCCTCTCTGGAATGATACCAGTAAGACTACTGGTAATAATTTTAGTGTTTAAGTTCTTAACTGTTCATACATAAAAACTAGCTGGATCTACCAAGCTAAAAAATTACTTCTATTTTTTTCACCAATGCCAACAAACTGGCATAGCAGCCTTGGTGTTGTGCTCTATTGACAAGCAGCTTTCAGCTACCAACGGGATTGTCTTGAGGAGCAAAGTGTTGAAATCCTTTCTGGATTAACTGTGTTGTGCTGGTACATGGCCCTTGGTAAAGTATGGGAGAGTCTGACCTGGTGAAGGTATCTTACAAGATGCTCTTGTTCCTTTCTCCCTGCTAATATAGTTTAGAGCTTTTATTTAAACTCAGGTATCACAGAAAGCTTGGGTTTGGCCACTGGTTGAGTCCCTTTTGGAGCTGGCTGCCAGTGGCTGTATCTTATGTGGTGGCAGCTTCTGGTCCTCACCAGAAGCCACCCCTCCAGCCTTCCTAGTAACAAAACCTTGATAAGGATGAACTAGGTGAGTTTGAGAAACTTGAAAAAACCTGCAGAGATAGTTGAGAAGGACATCCACCTGAAATGCGTTTTTTCCTCCCATGGTCTAGGTTGGTAGACAGAAAAGGTGAGTGAGGCATGGGGGCTGCATGAAGGTCTATTTCTACCTGCAGCTGACAAACACAAGCTGATGACATGCAGATCGCCACAAGGTGGCCACGGCTGTCTGTGTATTTTATACACTCGTGTATACACAGGCAGGCTCTGGGAATGCCTTGTGTCTGTACCTCTCAGTGCTGGGGTGATGGTTGTACCTTGAGGTAATAGGCTAGAGGGGAATGCATGGGGAAAGGTGGGCTCCTACTATCCTGGTGGCCACCATCTGCCTGGTATACAGGAATTGGAGCATTTGCCATGGATGTGACAGGTATCAGCAGTCTCAAAGAGGTGATGAAGCCAGGCATTAGGTCCAAAGGCATAGAAGGAGGAAGAGTTTTAGACCACTCTTGGGTCATCTCCCTTCTACTTGAGTAAGTCCATGACATTTGCTCAGGGAGACAATGAAATCCAGTATTTCAGCTTTGTTTCTAGTTCCTCTGAGAGGGGCACTTGGGGGAGAGCAAGGACACATACCATAAACAGTACTCACGTCTGTGAAGCCTGCTGACAAGGGAAACACAATGGGCAGCTTTAGCACCACTTTAGCAGGACTGTTCCAAAGGCTTTCAGCTTCCTCGGAGGCTGAGCCCACACTGAGCTAGTGATGGTGGGCTGAGGATAGGGACAGGAGGCATCTCCCTACATAGTAGGTAGTGGCCAGCAGCAAGCTAATCTGGAGCCAATGATGTGAGATGAATGTAAGCGGTCGTAGGAGTAAGATAAAGGAAAGGATCTTGCTGGCTTCAGTACAGGAGTGGCTTACACCGTCAGTACAGCAGAGGTGTGGCAGGTTTAAGGTCGGATTTGATCTAGCTGGAGAATCGATCTCACCTCACATAGAAATGGATGCTGTGGCTGGGCCATGGTGTCTCATGACCTGTCCCGTAGGCACTGACCCTGGGAGGACCATGAGAGCTCATCAGGCAGCAATGTATTCCACGGATGGCTCCCTGATTTCAACCCACAGCCCTTTGCAACAATTCCAAGTGCTTCTTGAGGCCACCTTTGGTGTGGCAGGCAATGGTGAACCCCTCAAGGAAGGTACCCATTATGTCCTGAGCTCAGACAAGTTATTGTCACCATTCCCAACATTGCTTAGGAACAGGACACAAAAGTTGCATATTTATTATTGCCTGAAACAACTCTAGAGACTGCTTCATTTTGCACAGGCAAGCATAAGGTGTTAAGCAGTTTAACCACTAGTCTAGAAATAATGATATGTATAAATGAAGAGCTATTTAGCCAACAAATGATGAAGCTTGCAGCTGTTTACATTTAAGATTAAATAAACTCTTGCTCTCATATATAGAATACTCAATTAACTGGGATAATAAAGTCTTAAGAATCCCACTGCCCCCTGCTTGCAAAGAGTTAGTTAGGTAGTGGCTCAACTGTGGCCATGTGGACTGGAGAAAAGCAGCACAAAAAAAAAAAAAACCAACAGAATTGAGTATCAGATAGCCACAGCTGCAAGGTGATTGAAGAATGACCACTGCACTCTGGGCAAAGCTGACACTCTTTCCACCTTTGCAGACACATGCAATGGAGAACTGCTGAACTGAGCTGGTCCAAGGCAAGCCCTGGTCAGGGCCTGCTGACAGCCAGTGGGAGCACACAGCTCACCCTTTCCCAGCAAGGCTTTAAGCTCAGCTGCAGAGTGATAATGTTAGAGGAGGGGGTGCCTGACAGAGTGCTGCTCACAGGCCCTATGAAGGTGTCAGAGGACAGTCTGGACTGCCTGCATGGTACTACCATGATTTGCCCCTAAAAATAACCAGAGCCATGTACTGGCAGAAAAGCCAATCCCAGCAACACACAATCTTTGTTCTAGGCTGGGCATTGGCACCTTGTTCAACTTTGTTACCCTGGATCTTCTCATACAATTACCTTGCTTCACTAGCAGGGGGAAACAGAGAGACCTTCATCCTGCCTTTTGCCACTGCCACAAGGAAAATATTTTTAATATTTCTTTTTTATTTTCAACACGTGCAAAAATCCAGGTATTGTTCCACACGCTTAGAACTTTGAGGACAACAAAGCTCACAGTAGGAAACTGTAAAGTTGTCATTATTCATGTGGTGGCAGTATTCCTGACATGTAACAGAAAACTTAAGTTTTCAGAGGGAAATAGCTATATTCCCAAGAGAAGTTAAGAAACTCAGAGGTGTGTGGTGTTGGTTTTACACAGAAAAATTATATTTTCATGGTCAAACAGCCTTGCAAAATCAACTGCTATTTATGAAGAATAAAATCTACACAAGAGCAAGGGGGATGTCCAGATCAGTATTTTAGGAGGAAGCGGGATGAGCCAGGATTATTCTAACTGACAAATTTTTCTGAAACTCTGACCAAGGGACAGGAACTCCATGTGGCTATTCTTAGTTCATTTCCCAATCATCACTTTACTTGAAACAAGAGATTGTTAATTCACTGGACTTGAAACAATGCAGTATTTTAGGACTTGCAAGCCCTCTGAAAGTTCCTCAGCAAAAAGCCACTACACACTAACACACTTCTACTCAGTGCATTTGAAGTTTCCTGACAAGAAGTTCCCTTTTTTGGTTAACTGCTTTACATGACATGCAGTGGTATTAGTGCACAGATCTTCGTCAGTGACCAATGTAAAATCACAGCACTGGCGCTAGCTCCAATTATCAATTCATTCTCCTCAGAAAACACTATAAAGCTAGCAGAACCTCTTCCCTTCTTGTACCAAGATTCATTATTTCCCCAGTGACCAGGTGACCTGCATTTCAGGGTGTGGTTGAAGTCCATTCAGCAAGTATTGTCAATCTACATCTTATATAAGTAATTTCTTTTTGTTAACATACAGAGCATCAAATCCTGGAAGTGCAAAGATTTTAAGGCACCTTGGGATCTCACTTCAAGGATCAGTAATGAAACATTAAAACTAATCAAGATGTCCTCCACAGTGACTGAAAATGTATCACCATCACCTTCAATACCTGTCTGTATTCCATGGTAACAGGTCCTTGTTCTTATCAAACCATCTAAGATATTTAGTGTTGCTAATCTATGTGTCTCCTTTGCTTGGCCACCATGTGCACTGAATATCAATTTAACACAGTAGGGCCATCATATTCATCTCACATTCCAGTAGAGCCAGGGTGAACACAATGGCAAGGTCAGCTCCAAGCCTGGACACCAATGACAAGTTTTTCAAAGAACTTAGTAATCTATCCATACCACCTGTACTGACTTGTTTATCTGCTGGGAGATTTTGTATCCTTGTAATATTTTAGCTCCTCTGTGTTAACCACAAGGCAGTGAAAAAGAGAGTGTTCCATAAATAGAACTATAACACAAAGTATACATTAAGAGATTTATTTTTCCTTTCCATATTCTCAGAATAACTGAGATAGACATGCTTTTTAATAAAAGAAAAAATAAAGCCAACTAGAGAGGAAGCTGGAACCCCCAAATGTTGTTAGCTTAGCTTGTTCTCTGCTCCTTGATATGGGTTAAAAAAGTCCCCCTTGCAAAGTTCTGGGTCAAATCAATGCATAAAAATTAGATGTGCCATCAGTTAGCAAAGCTTTTTAAATTGATTTTCCTTTCTACCAGCCTGCTCATAGAAAGGTTCAAGCTATTATCAAATCTGTTACAGTTCTGATTTTCAGCAATTTTAAGGTGCTTTGTTTTGTGTAGCCCTGGGAATCAATTCTCAATTCATTCAAGAGCAAAGCAATTGGAATATACTTAGACTTATTAACCAAATTATTAACAAAAGTTATGATCACCAAACATCCAGCAAAATGACTGAAACATACTGATCATATGATTTTACAAATGAGTTAAAAACGTTTAACAGAAATCACATTCTCCTGCACCAGTCTCCCAGGAATATCTGATCTTCATACTTTTACAACAGCTTTTCCAAGATTTTCTCCCTTTAACATTCCTATAAAAGCCATGGGCATGTTCTCAAATCCTTCAGTGACTTGTTCATGGTACTTCACTTTTCCCTGTCAAAAGTAAGAAAAGAAATCACTGAATTTTCATCCACTGAAACTGAAAAAATTGCAGGAAAATTTTCTCCAGCATAGGTATTTAATTTGAAACATGCAAATTGGCATATACCAGGATAACTGCAAAACCAGGTGAGGATCTGCTTTTGTTGTAAAACCTTCTACTTGGAGTCATAACAGGAAGCAAAAGTCACTGCTGTAAAAACATAGCAGGGTAGATTTATTGCTACTTGGTTCCCAAACAATTGACAGGTAGGGGATCATTTCCACAAGGCCGGGCCTGTCTTTGTCCATATAGAAGTATGGAACCACAAATCTGGTTATCAAAACCTGACCCATCCCAAACCCTCATGTCTGTAAAAGCTAGAGCCTCTTAGCCTTTACAGTTCACACAAAGTTTTCACAGCTGTGAACCAACTTGGCTACTAACTCAGCCTCTACCTAGAAAAATAAAAATATAAGAAACTCCCTATTAAGTCCCTCTAAAGCCCAGCTCCCAATACTATGAAAACATTCATACTTTAACTTCAGCACAATACTACAACGGAAATCCTGGCCCATACGGCAAGTGACTGATGAGAAATACAGGAATTACACTAAATATTAAAATCTTCATTATCGGGTAAGTATTTTGAATTATTCTGGAAGCATGCCTCTTCAAAGCCTACATGTACATGTACTCTGGATTATATCCGCGTCTACAAGTTGATATCACATGTCTCAACAAAACAGAAGGGATTAGGCATATTTACTATAGTTGAAGTGTCCCCAAGAGTCTCAAGGATCAAGGCAGGGAGAAGGAAAGCGTCATGCTGGGACCTCACCTAAACAGCTATGACAAGAAACCTCTTGCAAAGATGGAATCTGCAGTGTGAGTACACCTTACAAACAGGTGCCCCTTCCTTCCTTACCTCCATGACCCACTTCAGCAGGGCCTGCAGACCTTCCTCCCGGCGGCTGTTCCATCGGTATACAATAAACCCTTCCATGTGAAGCTCTTTGAAAATCATGGGCATATGCACATAAGGCCCTGCAAGAGAAAAAAACCAGCAAGCCACCTGCAATACCAGTTTCATTCAGAGTAAGTCCCAATGCATAAAGTGAGGTTTTAGCCAGTAAAGACAGTAACTTTGTTTCAGCCAGAAGCAACAGCACAATTTTTCCAAAGAGAATTTCCAGCACAAAAGACTGAAGATTCATGGACAGACAGTAACCTAGGGAGACAAAAGCCTGATGCATAAAGCTATAGAGCTAAACAATTCTGAAAACAGTTTCCTTCATAAATCAAGTGGCCTCAGCTTCACTTAAGGGACTTAAGCTGAATCTCAAAAATACTGTTTTAATACCTTGTTTGATAGCCTGACAGGCTCTCATGCTGTCTCTAACTCTCAAAATTTAAGCTATAAACTCTAGAAAAACAGTTTCCTTAATCATAAAAATGTGTGATAGTAGTCTCCTCATTACCAAAAGCCTGTTCCATTTTTTCACAGTGATCTGAGAGTCCAAAGCCGGTCAGCAACCAAAGAGAATGCAGTCCCCTCCTATTTCCTTTAGAAAGCAAATCTGGAAAATTTAATGCTGTTGAAAATGAATATTCATTCAGCCACATTTCTCAGCAGTTTTATTAGTAGCTGAAATCTTAGGAAAAAAAACCAAAAAGCCTTAACTGCATCATCTAAAAAACCTGTGGGAAAACCATTATCTCATCCTAAAGTACCTAATACTGCATAAATGGCATCATGACACCACACCTGCCTTCTGCTGATCTCTATCTGCACAGGGCCATGTGGAGTCCTGTTTTAAGTATTTTAGCCACTCCTTTGCTTCTAATCAGCTGTTGTTCACCAGACAGTGCACACAAAGAAGGATGAGTGCATGTACACACAAGGAGCATGGTCCCAGCGTCCCACAGCTGCAGTTAGTTACCCAAATATATACACATATACACACTTAACTGTCACAGGGAAGTAAACAGCAGACTGTCTTTCCGCCATCAGCAGAGAAAATCAATTTAAACACAATGAAGGCCCTCACCTTTCTGAGGCACAGAGTCATTGTACTGAGAAATGGCGCCACAGACTGCAATCCTTCCATATTTCTTCATCTGGTTGATAGCAACACTGGCAAATTCTCCACCCACCTACAAAAACCAGAGCATGTGCAGCACTAGAGACAATCCAGTGTTTAGCATTGACTGCCAAAATTTGCCAACGTTGCATTGTTGCACCAACAGGTTCAATCAGGGGAAGCGACCTCTACTACCCCAAAGACTTGGCGGCTGCAGAAACCCTTACATTTACACAGTGCTATGAGGACTCAGTCTCAATCTTCTAAAAATCAGTTATGAATGTAGGGAATCAGTTCTTTAATTTAATTCTCTGCTCTTCCCACACCCCAGTCTGCAATTTCACACCTTTACATCATAGCGATGTAAACTTTTTACTTTATGGTTCTCATCTCCAAAATAGGGATGTGCTGTGAAAAGAAGCTTTTGATGGTGAAAAGCTGTGAGAAAATGTACTGCTGTGAGGAGCTCTGCACAAAAGTTGGAAGTGAGAATGAAGCGAATGGACAAAACCATAAAACCCACTTAAGACCTTAGCAGCATTGGGTATGAAATTTGGAAGGCTAACAAAGTGGCAGGAGCTCCTGCCACAGAGACAAGCACTTTGTCCTGGCACCAAACATTCCTTTCAATTGCCAGAGAAAGGCAAACCACCACAGCTGTCAATCCCTGGACTGGCAGAAGCACTGCTGAAGGAAAGACATGCTAAAAGAGTGATGATGGCTTCTTTTAAACTGGATAGCTAGCCAGGGAGTTTAAGGCTGGTATATCAGCTAATACCCCTGTGGCCAGGTATTATATTATCAGGTATAATGCATATGTTAGCTGTAGTAGGAAAGCAAAAGAGGCAGGGCTAGTTCTTTGTCTTGAAAGTGAACTGACATGATTTAACTGCATCAATACTGTTAAATTTTCTTAGCTTTCAAAACAAGATGTTCACATTCAAAAATCTGTGAAGAACAGTACATACTCCCCACTAATTCCATCTATAGTTGAGAGATGTCAGAAACTTTCTGACGACTGCTCCAGTAGTTTTGCAAGTGGGCCTTGTTACTGTTTTGTTTACAGGTACCAATGCAGCCTGTATAACAACATAATGGGGAGCCATCACTCCCCTTTCAGCAATAGCAGAGAACTCCCTGTGGTTGAAGGTGGGGCCAGGAATGGACTGGATCAGTTTCATGTTACTGTGATGGTCACCTCCCAAAAATATGCCATGCTTTTCAGAGAGTGAAGTAAAACTTCTCTCTCTCCATTCACAAACTCTGCCAACAATCCAGATTTGCCTTTTGGGTTTTGCTCTTTCTGTTAAGTCAGCTGCAGAAATACATGTGGGAAATACTGCAGAAAAGCAGTAAGTTCCTACAGAAACCACTGCTTGATTAAATGGATCTCTGTATTGAAATCCTGGTGTAGAATTCAATTAGATGATTACAATACTGAGTTCCTGCTACAGTTTAAAGAAAATGACAGCTGCTTAATGTAAGGTCTTCTCTCTGAGCTTACATTGTCAAAGAAACAGTCGTAGCCATCAGGAGAGGCTTTATGCAGCGCTTCATCCAGAGATTTAACAGTCTTGTAATTAAAGGCTTCATCAAAGCCTAGTTTTTTCAGATAGGCAACCTTGTCATCTGAGCCAGCACAGCCAACCACTTTGCAACCCTGAAAGGAAAGGTGAAAAAAAATTTACAAACATCTCCAGACAACACAGGCTGACACTCAGAGCGTGCTGGGTGAGAGGCTCACCCTTAAAGTAAGGCTGTTGTGGGGATATGAGCTCTTGAGATATCCACCTAGATTTGCTATGTTTTCAGAAGCTTTTCCATCTCAAGACCCTAGTGTAGGCATGCCCTTAGGGATGCTTGTCCTACAGATCATTCATGGCTTTGTTGCCCTGTTTTACAGCTATGCCTTCTCAGCAGCAAGTATGAGCAGTTTAAGCCACTCACCCCAATTTTAGCAAGCTGTCCCACCACAGAGCCCACAGCACCAGCTGCAGCGTTAACCAGCACTGTCTCTCCTGGCTTCATCTTGCAGACCTCCAGCAAACCAAAATATGCAGTGAGGCTGCAAAGAAATGGAAAGAATGTTCAGTGAGGAATAAAAGATAATGGACACAGACATGACTTGACCACACTGAACCAAAATATCATCACCACCAAAACAAGATTAAGTTTTCCTATATTGCGAAATACAAAGTTTAACCCAACCTTCTTAATTTGGCTTTTTCACAGCCATCCCAGAAAAAAAACACAGATACACCACTGGGAAAGAGAATGTCGAGGCAGAAATCTCCCTAAGGTAAAAACAGCTTTCATTGTGATCATTAGTCAAAAGGAGAAATAAAGAGGTAACTCTGTGACAACTCAGTTACATACTGTAAGAGACAGTAAATCCAAGCTAGACAGAGGTCAGTTGCTAATTGGTATCTACTAGATTAAATTATACTCATGACAAATCAAAGCTGGCAGAAAAAGATAAAAAAGGTAAGAAAAACTTGCTGAACTGATGGGGTCACTGCTACTGAGGACTACTGTGCTATGGCTACTGAGTGAAACATGGAATTGCTAAGGTTGGAAAAGATCTCCAGGATCACTGAGTCCAACCTTTGACCAATTACCACCTTGTCAACTAAAACTTAGTGCCAAGTGCCACATCCAGTTGTTTCTTGAGCGCTTTCAGGGATAGTGAATCCACCACTTCCCTGGACAGCCTGTTCCAATGCTTGACAGCCTCTTCTGTGAAGAAATTCCTTCTGATGTCCAACCTGAACATACCCTAGTGCAGCTTGAGGCCTTTTCCTGTTGTCCTCTCACTTTTTACCTGGGAGAAGAGACTGACCCCCATTTGGCTACAGCCTCCTTCAGGTAGTTGTAGAGAAGAGTAAGGTCTCCTTGAGCCTGCTTTTATCCAGCTCCTTCAGCTGCTTCTCATCAGACTTCTGCTCCAGGTCCTTCATCAGGTTTACTTCCCTTCTCTGGACATGCCCCAGCACCTCAAAGTCTTTCTTGTAGTGAGGGGCCCAAAAATGAAACTGTACTTGAGGTCCCACCAGTCCATTAGTCTGTAGGAACCACTGAAGTACCTCACTGACTGACCAAGAATCCCACAAAATTCTTCTTCTAATTTCTGAATTCAAGCTTAGAGTTTCCCATGTGGTCTCAAATGAAAGAGCTAACTGAATACCTGTACAAGACATCTAGAAAAAACATCCATCTTGACTAACATTAAAAAGAAACTTGAGAAGTTTTCCACCACAGAGTTTTACAATCATTTTTAAAGCCTTCCAGATCATTAGGACTAAGTCCTGATCTCCCATAAAACTACAGAGAATGAGATAAGAAATGCAAGCAGATGACTAAAAGATTTCAATAGTAAACATGGATTCCAAAGCACAGCAGTTCTGTCTGCTGCAGTGCAATTCAAAGAACATCCATTTTGCTGCATGATACAGCATTTGTCTTTTGCATTTTGTGACTGATTATGAAAACACAGTGATAGCAACAGAGCCAAATCAGTAAAAGCAGACTAGACCAGGTGCCAGTGAAGTCTGAGACTTCCTGCTGAGGTTAACACAGACTGAACTACATTCTTTCCAGCTCTTCCTGGATCCTTTCTGACTTATTACAGCTCCCCATGGAGAGGTACAGCAATCTCCAAGGCTAATCTCCTCTGATGTAGAGGATGGGGACAAAAGCATCCAGAAGAACATCTTTTTTACCAGCATGAATAGGCAATATGCTGGTAGAACAAAACAAAGGTCAATAGAGACAGCCAGAAACCTCCTGCACACCAAAATCCAGGGATAGTTGCCTTTTCATCTCAAAACTTACCCTGGCATGCCAACTGTTCCAAGAGCTAGAGATTTGGGGAGTGATTCCGGCCAATTGGAAGGAAGGAGTTGTAGCTCTTTCCCATCAGAGATAAAATGAGTTCTCCAGCCCCCGGCACCCACGACAAAGGTCCCCACCTTGAAAGCAGGATTTTTGCTTTCTACAACCCTGTTTAAAACAAAACAAAAAATACCAACCAAAACCAAACCAAAACAAATCAACACATCCTGTCAGAAACCAATCAATACTGGCTCTTCCATTCTTCTTGTGATTTAGAAAATAAATACTTCATGTCATGATTTTTATCCCATACCTGCTGATGCCGTAGGTGTCAAGTGTCTTTCCTGAAATGTCTACAACCTCTTATCATGAGATACTGGCAAGATGATTTTAGATTCAGCCCTGCCCACAATAAACCAAATTTTCCCACACAAGTGCCAACTGTTTCTTTGACTAGCACCAGTATGGTCTGAGATCAGACCAGACTTTTGTAAGTCAGAATGCAGACAAGAGGATGATTAAAGCATGGAACAGCAAGGAGTTGCTCATAGCCTGTCTGTTCTCAGACAATCTGCACCTCATTGAGAAGTTGAAGATCCTGAAGATGGAACTTCTTGGGGTAATCAAAACAGATAAAAAGCAGTATCTAAAATCAGGGAGATATCCATATAAGCAGTCTCTATGCCAAATAAAAATTCCACTTTCTTAGCTCAGAAGGAAAACCATGATAGAAAGGGGATATGCAGCTTAGAATTATTAGAAACAGTTGATCTTCTGTTCATCAGTCTTGGCTGTTAATTTATCCCAGCCCTCAATGTTTCTGCAGAGAAACATAAGAGTCAAAGGCCACAGATGTTCCTAGGCAGCAACTTACAGGAAGCACAGTGGGAACAAGCTGACAAAGGGAGACATCTGTGTAGCTGCATTACCATAAGCTTAGGAAAATAATGGATTTAAGGTTATTTTTAACCCTTTGGCTAGAGCTGTATCTTTGGTGATTCGGAGGTATTTTCAGCTGGAATAGATAACATGTATGGTGCAGACATGCAGCTACTAGCACATCATGTTTTAAAATGTGAAGTTCAAAACATGTGGCAAGTACAATGGTTGGTCCTTTATACTTGTAAAAATTGCCTTTGAAGACATTATCACTAGAAACAACACAGAGATTTTATCATAGGTCTAAATGCTCTCCAGAAAGGCAAAAGAGGATCCTAGAGGAAAAACACATTCCAATCAGTTACAGGTAAGAATGTCAGTAGCAGAAGTATATAGACACAAGTCAAGAATGGGTAACAATGGCTACAGATGTCTCACTGTCAGCACATTGCTGCTGACATCTGCCACGAACACTGATAACAGGAACTGAAGGTCTTACCTGGCAACCTGCGTGCCTATCATTATGTCGCCTTCCTTCATGTCCCTTTGACTGTAAGGTCTGCAATACAGGCAAATACACTTAATAATGTTCCTGACACTATCAAGTAGTAGCAACTGTTTGACCCAGGAAGAGAGTATCAGCAGTGTTGTTAAACAGATCACAAATAACTTGTTATTGTAACAACATAACCAGATATTTTCCAGAGTCAGCTAGGTAGGCTTCCTGGGCAGGAGTGTTAGAGGGATGACAGCATTAATCTTCCCAGCATAGTCCACCTCTACAGGAAGCCTGAGATTCAGAGAACTACCTCTGAATTTAGTGTCCACAATGCCCCTTCAAACTACTCCGTCTCCCTGAGCTTCAACTACTGCCTATTGGGTATATCAGCAATGTCCAACATAAAATATGTGTCCTTAAGTACAAGTTTGCTAAGTTAAATTAAGCAGGAACTGCTATGAGGCTGCAGTTTCATTTGAGTACATTGCATTCCAGTTGAAGACATGACAAGAAGCAACAGCTGATTCCAAGAAAAGTCTAAGGCAGCAGAAATGTTACCCAAATGTCCAGCTAAATCTGGCACAGCTCCATATTTTGAGTCTTGGAATTAACACACATGTTTTAAAAAGCAGACAAAGGCACTGGGACTCGGGCACTGCCCATTGTTGTTGCACTGCCCATTGTTGTTTTGAGGTTTAAATGGCAAATCAAATGAAACACTTTAACCAGAAATTCAGAAAGGACAAAAAGGTATACCTCATGTAAGGATCAACACTGAGAAACACTGATTCAAGCAGCAACTCTGCAATAAAAGACAAAACAAATTCCTGGATATTAGCAGTGCAGTAGAGCATAGTTTCCACAAGTCAGCCTTTCAGCTAAATTGATATGAACTCCTGACAGATCAAAACCCCTATATCCCATCTTTGTTTAGGGAAAACCTACTAGAAAAAACTACTACATTCATTAGTTTTGGGTTATTAGTATGCTATTGAAAAAGAAACTTTTCTCAGCGTAGCTTTAGGAAAGCATCTTATTTTGAACCACACAATTCTGCATGTGTCTCCTCTCTAAAGAAGGATCAAGCAGCCAGTATTCCTAAACAAAATTCTCATTTAATTTTGATGCATATAAAATGTCATCCCATGATTCAGCCAGAAGAGGGTGGCACAGGTCAAATACAAACTACTTGGCTGCTTTAAACAGAAGGCATTAGTTTCTATTTTCTAAGTAGCCTAATATATTTTATTGTCTCTAACAACACTAGTGCTTGGGAAGGACCTTGTTAAACATGTTTTAAACTTCTCATTTACACAGCACTTTTAGCAGTTCATCTCCACCTACTAATATGTTTCATCGTCTGTGCTCCAGTGGTCTAGCTAGAATTGTACTCAGATATAAATATCTTCCCATTGCTCCAGAGTGAGCAGGAAAGCCATGTAACACAACAAGGAAGGCCATCACTTTAAAAGTGTCATTGTAGTGTGAACTTAGGCCTCTTTTAACTTTAGGGATTAAAATAGGAAGGTAAAAAATAGTCCATGTTCTTAAATAACCCACAGGCATGAAATTTTTAAGTGTATACATATATGGATGAAGAAATCCGTTTTCAAGCATTTAAGTTGTAAACTTAATAATAATTGGTACTTTAATATCCTTCTGTACACCTTTCAAAATGTGGAAAATTTTGTAAATGACAAGTGGTGGGATGAGGCACAAGAAAATATGGTAAAAATGTCCATGGGAAATCAAAACTCAAAGTTCATTCTTTTATCAATAGCTCTTGGTGTTGATACGATAATAAGTTATCATATTCCTTAATCTTTTCAAAACAGAGAAACACAGGAATAAAAGCTGGCTTTTTTTTTTTCTATTTATACTCAACCTCTCTTCTTTTTGCAACAGATCAAACAAGATAAGGACTGGCAAAAAAAGAGAAAAATTTGGCAGAAATCTTGCCGTCTTACTTCCTGAAATAAAAGACCACCTTCGCTGACTCCAGCTCTGAGGTCTTTCAGCTGCAGGCTCATTCCCAATGCACTCACTCTGCTCTCCCCCAGCACTATCCTCAATATTTTCTCTATCAGTATGAAAAACTCCACTGAAAACCTACTCCTATACGGTATCACGTTCTCCATCTTTTTCCAAAGTGTTTTGCAAATTAAAGTAGATAAAAACATTTTACTAGCAAAACATGTTAGGGTCTTAATACAATTGTCTCATTGGTTCTGTGTCCCAGTCCACTTCTCCCTTTCTGCGTTAAACAAATTCAGTTTTCCTTGTGGTTGTCAGTTTTGAGGCCATATCACCTCGGTAATTTTCTCCATTTGCAAACACATTCAAATGCCATTGTCACCAGGCAGCAAGTGTGATTAGGCACCATGAAACTGTGAGTGGTATGCCAAGTACTGGACTTAGAATTCAACCATTGTTTCTAAGGGCATAATCAGAAGGCAAGGGGTTTTTGAAACCACCGACCCATCAGTATACTTCTTCACCAACTGTCCTTCTCCCTTAAGGTGCAAGCCTTATGACAAGCCAGCAATTTTTGAAATTCCAAAGAGAAACATGCAATTTTATAGATGCACAGCCACACATCAGCAATCATATAACCTCCAGAAAAAATAGTAACAGGTAGCACTCTGCTCACCTCCATCCTTTAGATTTGGTAGCTCTATCTTTTTCAGGTCAAAGTCACTGGTTTTGGGAAAACCATCAAAATGCTTCTTTAGAACCCATACCTTGGCAGTCACCATCCTGTGCAACAAACAGACAACGCACACCTGTCAAAGTGGGGCTGGTTTAGATTTCATCAAGTAAAACACCTATCTCAATGTGCCATCACACAAGAAAGCCGCTGCTTGCTTCTGCATAATATCACCACGTTAAGAAAATGTCAGAAAAGTCCCCTCATTGCTTTAGCAACCCAGATCCTCTGGTGACCTGTCAGATGCTCCCGCCTGATGCCAGCAAGTCTTCATATGGGAAGTCATCCCAGCAAAATGTACAACTCCCACTCTAAAAATACTAAAGAAGGAAAATCTACTATTTTAGAAGGAAAAAAAAAACTTTAGAAAAAAAATTAAAAACTTAGGTCTATTGGCTCCATTACGTGACCCTACTGAACCTAAACTTTTACAAGCATGAACCAAAGTGCAAGTGAGAAAAACCAAGGTAAGCAAGACTCTTTCTGTGACACTCATCGTATTGAAAGAAAACGCTTCTCCATTTGCAAAGCTTAGAGCTCGGAATTGGGAGCACAGTGCTATCAACATTTTCCATACAGGACAGAAAAATTACTCGCACTACTTCTATCGTCACTGGTCATTTTCCCTTCTTACACCCAAGTGCATCAACAGAAACAAAGAGAGAGAAGCTTATACTTAGAGCAGGCAGGCGAAAACTGGGTCTTCTGCTGAGAAATCAATAACCTTCTGCATCAGCTCAGTGGCTGGACTCCTTCAGTCATACACTGAAAAGTTTGAAACACACTTTAAAAAGGTGAAAACGTCTGCTGTGGCAAGTACCGCCCTCAGTACACGTCCCCAGGAGTAACTGTAAACTCTCAGTAAACATAGCGTAAGGCACACCCATTGTGATTCACCTTCGTCCCACTAAGACTTGAGATCAACCCTTCAAATCAGCCTAGTTCAGCGCCCAGCCAGTTGTCCAGGCACGTTGTCAAGCATGCAATGATAAATGCATAAAACCCGTGGTTCCAGAACCCATAGAATACTGCAGTCGGGGGACCAAGACTATCCACCACAATAGGAGTTTCTTCAAATTAGATTTTAACCCATCCAACCCTGAAACTCTTAAGAGCTCTACCTCTGTGCAAAATTATCTAACTACAAATTAACGGCCATTTATTGCTCAATTCATGCTTTAACACAGCAAACGGCGCATACGTTCGCCACTCACGATGTGTGCCCTGACATGTTCGCTGTTCCCAGAGCAAGGAGAGCTTGTGTGGCAAAGCCTCTATCTACAAGCCACCTTAAGAAACAATAGCAAACTGGCATTTTGCCCCAGCTATGTTGCAATGAGATATGTAGTGAGGGAGAAATTTTTGTGCAGGGCACTGTCTTCACCTTTTGCTTCTTTTGTGAAAACGCACAAGTTTGCACAATATGAAGGGTGAAAGTGTAAAGAAACCAATACACAGCGGCGTGTTCAACTAGAAAATCCATAAAGACAGAAGTGCTAATTAGTAACAAGGACCTGAGGGGGGAAAAAAAAGCACCATGTGTTAAAAGATGCACATGGCAAGGATCAGGGAGAACAGTTCTCCACTATTTAGATAAAAGAGTAAGTCACCAAATCCACAAACTAATCAGCACTCAACAGCTTTCTGAGATGAAACAGAGATATTCCGTTGCTCCTCAATGACAAAGAAACAAAACGCAAGTGAAGGTTTCCTGCATCACAACTGTGTGCTGGGGAAATCGCCTTTCACAAAATGACGAAAAGTATCATCATAATCAACGTCAAAGTATCCCACAGCAGAAAATGGGTAGCCAAAGCCAGCATTGTACCTGCTGCTTCATGTATTTGCTTTGGTATCAACAGTGTCTGGCTGTAACAAAAGATACCGTGGCACTACAGAAAAAACAAAGCAAAGCCAGAAGACATGTTTACAGGAGCAAAAGTTAAGTTGGGAGTAACACAAAACTGATCCCACTCTCTAGCTTACACTAACATGCATCGAGAGGGATTTGTTCCACCCGTGGGCCCCGCATTCAAGATAGGTACCCATGTGCTCCAACCAGGAAGGACTGAGGACAAAGGGATGCTGGCTAGGCTGGCAGCCATTCACTGATGTGCCATTTGTACCCTCAGGGAGCCAAGAGTGATTTAGAAATGCTTTGTTGTCCATCCTGTCATACGTTTGTGAATCATCAATACTGACTCGCTGCTTTTTGTCTCTTTTGAGTACCCTCCTCCGAGGCAACAGCCCTGTTCTTTACTTTCCCACTATCCTATCTTAATAGCTTGAGTCTTCACAACTGACTACAGGAACTTGTTACTTGCTTCGGGCTGTCCTTTGTTTCCCCTACCAGGTCCTTTCAAACGTGCTGTAATCATAACGATCTGCAAATCTACATGCCATCAGTACTGGCCATTTCTGTCTCTTCTGTTGTTTCTTTGGATGCTTCTCAGATCCCCTATTCACACAAATCCTCATCTTCCTATCGAAGATCTCTACTTTTTGGAACACACGTTTTTTTCAGCAGAATAACGATCCTGCCTAGGAACAATATTGGAAGACTAATTTCACTAAACCCTTTTTTTTTTAAATTATATTAAGGCCTAAGTTTGGAAAAAGGACAAATCTGCTTACTATTTCTCTTTTTCTACTGAAATCGCATCATTACAGCCACTTCAAGATACGAGACTTTCCTGTAGGTCATAAAACAAAAAGCCCCAAACCAAACAGAGAACAACATAGACACATGCTTGATTAATGGACCCACAAACTAATTTCCAGGTTAACAAACCAAGATTATTTTGTGTGTTTAGATATAAAATCATAAGAAGTGGTAAGGACTACATTGCTTAAGCATTTTAAATAACTCCGAACGATAAACAGCAGTGATACAACATTTGTGGGCTCCAGTTAAATCTTACTGGACTAAACATGTAATATCCACAATCTCAGTTCCAAGTACAGTAAGCTTTTGTAAACTGTAATACTACTTTGCTTTCAATATCAGTAGGATTGAATACTACATTTCTTTCGATAGTGAATTATATCTTAGTTAATCAGGAGTTTTGTGATTAAAAAAAACTGTAATGAAGCATATTTAATTAGTTAAAAATGTCTGACAGTGATTTTAGCTGGTTTTGATCTGTGTTGGCTGAGTGCCAGTAAAAAACCCTGACAAATTACCTCACTGCACCTGTAAAAAGGAACTCCATGAATCCATACCTCTTGGAGAACCTAATCAATAGCTGAAGAACAAAATTCAAGAAAGAATTATTTAATGGTTATCCACTAACTAGAGATGAATTAGAAGTCATAGAACAAGAAAGATAATGAGTCAAAGGGCTACACCTCCCAGAAAACTTGATTAATACATTGCAGGTGCAGTAAGGGAGCCATTTCATAGTTGAGTACACCCCAGAAAACATAATCAATAGTAACTGCCTAACTAGGACAGTAAATTTAATAATCCACTGTTTAGTTAGATAAAACATGGGTTATCCATTAAACAAAGACAGATGAAATGTTCTGGAAGCAATTACAAAAAAAAATACATATACCATGATGCAATAAATTCAGCAATTTTTTAGGAATGTTTATAAAAAATCTTGGATGTTACAGTATAAATAAACACCTGAAAATTATTGTTTCTTTGAACATGTCTCTGGCAAATAAATTCCCAATATCTTCCAAATTTTGACTCAAAATTGTTATTAGGAATGTTCACCCAACAGCCTTTTGCTTGTAGATTTAAAACCCTTCATTTCACTTCTGTGTGTTTTCTGTCTAAAACTGTATCTGTTTGCTAGACCATTATAATCATTACAGTAAAGAGACTGCTGTGATATCTTGAGAACAAAACAGCCCATACAGTGATAAGACTCCTTTAAAAATAAGGTGATGCATTTCTGCTTGATTTTCTTCCAAAAGAACCAAAAGTCTTTGCTGAAATTGAAGTCTAAGACAGCATTTACTCTGATGTTCTTCAAACCCTCCTTGCCCTTTGTTCTAGCCCATAGTTATCAAATAAAAAAGGCTATCAAGGAAAGAAGTAATGGATTGGGATGGCTTGGCTTTTTGCACAAATAATATACATAACAAAGCAAAGCTCCCATCTTGTTCAGACACTGCAGCAGCTGCAAACTAAAGCAGAGCTCAAAGCAAGGCACCTTCACACAGGTAATCATAGCTCAATCCCCAAAATCAGAATGGGCAAGGAGGGGCACAGTTCAGAGGGAAATGGAAAAGAAAGAAAAGGTGAAAACTGGAATACCATAATACATACTAGCAACTAGTAAAGAAGGTTTTCTTCATCTCTAGAATAAAAGAAACAGACAAATCTGAGAAAATTGAAATAATATGACTGAAGGCTGAAGAGCTAATGGTGATACCTGAAATCTGGGAATCATCACATTAAAGTAGAAAAGCAGTGAAGTTTTCAAGAGAGGATGAGTCAAATCAGAAAAGTTTACCTTTCTTAAGCAACCTCAGCTGTTATTCCTGACTGCTGTGGTATGGTTTCCTAGTCTGGACTTGCCCAAATCTAACCTTAAGGACAAAATCCTCTTAGAAACCTGTCAGTTACATGAGTTCAATTCAAATTTTGGACTAGCTTGATAGTTCATCTTCCTGACAGTCACAATTTGCAGATATGATTGTGGTACTTTTCCATTTATTTCCATTCTGAAGCAGCTGCACCTAAGCTCACACCCATACTGGAAGAAAATGGTATCATTAAAAGCTGAATAAAGTGTATCTCAGACATAATTAATTTGTAGATTGGTTCTGAGAAGAAGTTCACCCATAACCACAACAGCAAAGTTTTTCTGGTAATCATCTTATCTATTTTCTTCCCCAGAACTAATTTATTAGTCTTCTGCAGCATTTCAAAGCAAAGTGCCAGGAACCAGCATAAAGGACAAATACCTTAAAAAACAAACAAACAAACAAACAAAACCCTCAAAACAACGCAAAAACCCCAAAACTAACACAAAATAACTTCTTGGCAGTAGATACTGCCAAGGGAATAATAATCCAGAGGCTAACTCAGGACTTCCCATACACATAGAACAATTACCAATTACCTGGGAGTCAATATGGCCTCAAATCCTATGTGC
The DNA here is from genome assembly GCA_013400315.1 of Bombycilla garrulus. Lineage (NCBI taxonomy): Eukaryota > Metazoa > Chordata > Aves > Passeriformes > Bombycillidae > Bombycilla > Bombycilla garrulus. The sequence goes on along the minus strand of VXBU01017871.1, from coordinate 7,802 downwards.
AAAAATTACTTTCCTCCCCTCTGGCTTAGTTCTTACAATACTTTTTCAATTGTACTTTTTTTCCCCTGTGGTAAGAACAAAGAAAAGGCAAACCAATCCCACGCTACTTTTGGCAGAGACCATACAGCAAATATCCACGCAAGCATGACACTGCACTATGAAATAGCAAAGCTGCAACTACACTTACTTACACAATAGTATCAAATCTTCAAAGAAGTTCAAAGATTAGAGGTGACTAGTTATGACTACTAAATGAGACTTTGCAAGTACAATGCACTTTTTTACAAGGTTGCAATTGCAACAGAGGTTCAAAGGAGCAAGTTCACACGGGCAAGTGAAAAGAGAATTCAATACCATCACAGAAATAGTTCATCTGCATTCAGCTCTCAGAAACTGCACATAAAGGAAGACCTTAACAATCTCTACAGCTATCTGAAAGGAAGTTGTAGCCAGGTGAGGGCCAGTCTCCAAGTAACAAGTGACAGGATGAGAGAAAATGAGCTTAAGCTGAACCAAGGAAGATTTAGTGTTCTAAGAAACAGGTTCTATGAAAGTATTCTTCACAGAATGGGCTGTAAAGCATTGGAACATGCCGTCCAGGGAACTGGTGGAATCACCATACCTGGAAGTGTTCAAAAAACATGTTGAAATGGCACTTAAGGACACGTCTACTACATGGACAAACTACATTCATTTACTGGTGAACATGGTGGTGCTAGGTTGGACTTGATGATCTTAAATATCTTATCCAACTTTATAAGTTCTATGGGGCACAGCAGTCGATATGGGCTGACAAAAAAAGCCAAAGCTTCTTAAAGGGCTAGCAATGCTTTCCCAGTTACTATATAGCACCCTAAACTTCTTTCAGTCACTTTTTTTACTTCTGCCTTCCTTTAATGTTGGTACAGGACAAACACATGTTGCAACATCAGTAAACACAAAATTTCATCAAAGATCTAGAGACATCCTATAGCCCAGTTTCACTTCTAAAATTAGCTGCAACAGGCCTGTTATTGCCCCACAGAGGGAAAAGTTTAATCTGCTTGATTTTACAGCTGCCAAAGAAAACTCTCAGTTTTTAAAAGCACAGATTTCTACAAAGCTTAAACACCCCCTTTCAGCGTACACATATCTGGTAGCACAGTGCACTAAGTGAACTCGGAAGGGAAGTGACAAACTTCAAGCTCGTGCTTTCAAACACCAGCGATCTCTCTAAAGATCCCTCCTGGAGTTTCGTAACATTACAAGGGTAGCTTCATGTTTGTAACATGTACAAACAACTTCTCCCTCAAGATGGACACTAGCTGCTCCAGCACACTTAGCACATACATATCTCTGATCTGGTATCTGTTACCTGTTATCTTGTAATACCCAGGAGATGGACAAACTAAAAATTAAAGGGACATGAAGAAAAAAAAGAAGAGGGATGCCAACAAGAGTCCAAGGAAACAAATTTTATGAGTGGAAGCACAGATCAGATTGCATACTGCACGTGAAGCTGTATTATTTTTGAAAGATAAAGATTTCACAATCTCTTCATGCAACCTGTTCGAATATCTGACCCTGACATGGTTTAGCCAGAGGAAATCTCAGGAGTCTCCATGTGCCATTGGAAAACACTGTTTAGTAAACAACATTTATTATCTCTTACCATGCATTCCCCTCAGATGAGCCGGGTTCCACTCTCTTAATACTATCTTGCTAAGCAGCTAAAGAAGGCAGCAGAAACAATACTTTTGTTACTGAACAAAGCCATTTCTCTCTTTGTTTTCCTTCATCATCTTGGTGACGCTACACTGGATTTGTTCATGTGTATCAGTGTTTTTCTTCTACTAGGGAACTGAGAACTCTGGATGCAACTGGATCTAAATTCAGGGTAGTGGGGAAAGATTCTGCCCTTCCAGGTAATGACTGTCTAGATCTTTCATAAGGATATAAAAAATTACAGCTAGTAATGGGCTGCCAACTGGACTTTGTCCTGTGTTGGACAATGCTCCAATTTAGGGACAAGTTTAACTCACCAGTTTGTCTCTGAGGTAGGTCTAGGTGAATGTTCACATTTACTGACGATAGGAAATATCTCAGTCAGAGCTCACACCCATGACCGGTGTTGATCAGTGGCAAGAAACAAATCTGTCAGGTGCCATATACCATTGCAGGATGGCTTCTTTATCATGACACTGGGACCCCTAGGACGGCATTTTCCACAGAGGCAACTCTGCTGCCAGATCTTCCGTTATAGTGGGAAACACTTTGCTACTCCAGTACCCACCCTGGTGTCCACCCACTCAAAGGATGTGGAAAGAGAGGTGGCGTCTTGGGTTGAAGACAGGTATCTGCTGGGGAAGGCAGAACCCTCCCTCAGAAACCCTCCCCTCTCTCCGAATTACTGAAATTAAGCGGCCTTCAGGCAAGATATGGGGAGGAATAACAG
>VXBU01017869.1:272561-284493 GCA_013400315.1 Bombycilla garrulus | reverse complement strand
GTGTAAAATATATTATTATTTCTGTATTTATATGTATATAATATATACATGTAAATATATAAATAATATCTATATTTATATGTATATAATATATACATATCAAGGTGTGAGCCCTCATGACCGGCGGCCATTTTGTGTCCATTTGTGGGTTTGATTTGTGTGCAGCCCCAAGGGATTCCTTCACTGCCCAAGCTGAATCCTTTCAATAAATACTTTTTTTTATTCTTTTATTCTACCCAGTCTCTGTTTCCAGCTCAGCCTTTCTGGGCATCACTGCCCCATCCCCTCAGCAAAGGGCAGGAGAGAGGGGGGTTATCCTTGAGTTTTGTTCCTTTTTGGGAGGTTTTGAGAGAGGCTGTGAGGAGCAGACCTCTGTTCAGACTCTGACAAGGCTCTTAGGCCAGGTCTCCTTTATTCCTCCCCCTTTTCCAGGTGATCCTGCCAGCTTTGGGTGCTTCCTTGCAGGAATAACTGTTCTGCACCCCATTAAAACTGCTTGCAAATCTTGTTGGTTTTAAAGTACTGCAAGTTCAGGCCCTAATTAAACCTTGCAGGGCTTGAAGTGGTTGATTATTACAAATTGCTTTGAAAATGTAGCTGCTGTCCCAGTGCCAGATTGTCTGGGAACACTGGGGCTCTTCAGAGCAAAGACAAAAGGTTGAAATTTCCTTTTCCACCTTCAGGTGCACCTGTGTGAGAGGGGCAGGAGGCCCTGTGCTTAGGAATGAGTCCCATGGACTGGGAAATACCTCACCACGCTCCCAGGGAAGGATTAATTCCTAATATCCCACCCCAACCTGCCCTCTGTGGGTTCTGAGCCCTTCCCCCTTGTCAAAAGTTTTGGAAAACCTCAATGCTCCACCTGCAGAGCAGGTGCCAAGGTTTCCTTGGGAAGAATGGCATCCAATCCATCCCTTGGATGTGATTTCCATCTCTTGCTGGTCCGTTTCCAGGTGTTTCCTGAGGGCTGAGGCAATCCAGGGCCTTGCAATGATTTTTAAAATGGGATTTTATGCTTTAAAAAAAAAAAATACAGAGCCTGGGTGTGAGTGAGACAAAACTTGCGTCCTTTTAGGGCTGGTTTAAAGGAGCTGCCCCTAAACCCAGCTCCTGTGAGAGCTTTCAGTGAATCATTCAGAAGTTGGGGTCTTGTCTCATCAGCTTTTCCATGTGTGGATCTGCTGAGGGCAGAGTTTGGAGCTCTCCCAGCTCCCAAAATCCCGGCCTCCACTCTCCCTCAGTCGTTCAAAGGGCGTAGCTCCTGCCAGGAGCGCAACTCGGGCTGGAGCACTTCCCAAAATGTCACAGTGACCCAGAAATTCTCGCTCCGTGTGGAGGGGGAGCTTGGGGAGCTCTCCTGGATCGGGATGGGAGCAGGGTGGGATGTGAGGAGAGCGAGGCTGATCCCAGTTTGAGCTCCTGAAAACCCCCTGGCTGCTGTGGCTCAGAAGGTGACAGCACTTCCCTCAGGCTCTGCCCTCTGTGGTTTTTTTTGCTCCCTGGATGGGATTTTCCCCTCAAAAAGGAGGAATTTGTCCCCTGCACCTGCCTTGGGGACAACTGGGGGAAGCCAGGGCGAATCCCACTGGGATCCTGAGCAGGGAAAGGGAAATTCTGTGCCTTGCACCCTCAGAGCTGCCCTTTTAGGGACCCCACCACCCCTTTCCCTGTTCCCTGAGGGGTTTCATGGCTTTTCCCAGGATTTGTGGGGATGGGGCGGAATACCTCGGAAGAGGTGAAGTCCCTGGTGGGGGTGGTGCTGTCCTGGAGCAGCAGCTGTCCCCGAGTGTCCAGGGATGGATTTGTCCCTTGGCTGGGCAAGGATGTGTCCTGGATCCCAGGGATTGTCCTGGAAAATCCAATCCTCCTCCTCCTCTGAGCCACCCCTTTGCTGCCGGGTTCTCTTTCCCTCTCCCAAGGGAGAATCCCAAATCCTCAGCTCCTAAAAGGAGCAGGATTTTTGCTGTCCTTGAACAGGGCTGGGATTTCCCCTCAAATCCTCCACTTTTGCCTGATTTCTGGGTGTTGTATCTGTAAGTTTTGAGTGAAAATCGCAGTGGATTGTTTAATTATATTCCATGATGGAAAACCTTGCTCTTTGCTAATGACTTTGTTACAAACTCAAATGTTTTATTATTAAAAAAAAAACAGCAGGGATTTCTGCTCAAAGGAATGGGAATTATTTGGATTTCTGCTCAAAGGAATGGGAATTATTTGGATTTCATGGAGTCTCTGAGCTGTTCCAGTGTCAGTTCTGGGTTTCTTTCTTTTCCTTTTGGGATCAGATGTAGGATCCTTCCAATCTGATTTTGCGTAGGTTTCCTTTGTTCCCAGTTGGGACTATTTGGGCTTTTTGAAAAGGAAAAATAAATAAATAAGGGGATGTCATGAGTCACTGGTGAAATATTCTGCAGTCTGGAGCAGCGTGAATTGACACAGCTCTTGGGAGGAGCAGATGAGTTCTGACCCCTTCCGAAGCTTTTTTATTTATTTTTTTTATCCCTTCCATTCTACCCCTTCCTAAGGAACAACCCTTATCTTCAATCCTGCAGCTCGAATTCCTTGATTCTCCTCCTTAAAATGCCTTTTCTCTTTGCCCAGATAAATAATTGTGTTTTATTGGGCTGCTGGGATGCTGAAGAATTTAAGAGGCTCTGTTAAGCCCGTCCAAAGGATGCTGGAGCGACAGCAGCTGGGCCTCGATATCCTTATTTTAGAGCCTGTTTTATTTTAGCCTCTGCCACCCTGCTTTAGTCACTTATCCCAGGGCTGCAGCCAGGTCAGCTGTGGTGAAAAGTGTTTAGATAAGGAGTCAAAATTGTCGAAATCCCAGAAGCCTGAGGAGGAGACTCCCATCTCCATTAAAAAAAAAAAAAAATCGCTAAGAGGAAGCAACTTCCAGTCCTCGCTTGATTTTATTTCTTCTGGATCTGCCTCAGGAACTCTAGGAATAATATAATATTCCGAAATTAGGATAGAATGTATAAATTCCTCTTTGTGTTTCGTTCCAAATCGAAGCCCAGATGTTCCAGGCAAGCTCTGGGGAGTGAGAACCCCGGAGCCCAGGGGAAGGGCTGAGCCCTCCCGAGGCAATAATTGAGTGTTTATTTAGGGCTAAGAATATCTTGGAAAAGGATTTAAAGGCTGCTGGAGCTGGAAGGGGAAGGGTTTCTTTGGAGCAGAGTGGAGCAGCAGTTCCTCCACCACGGGGATTTTCTGCTTCTTCCTGGAGGGACCCCGACCTCGGATGGGTTGGGATGGAAGTTTTGGGGTCAGCAATGGCTCCTCCTGTCCCTCCTCAGCTGCTCTGACCCCTCACGGTTTGGGGTTCTGCTGGAAAACGCTTTTTCCCCTCATAAATATGGAATAGCATCTCTGTGAGGGTGGGAGGCCCTGGCTCAGGTTGTCCAGGGAAATCGTGGATTCCCCATCCCTGGAAGCGTCCGAGGCCGGGGTTCGGAGCACCCTGGGATCATCCTGGAAGTCATTTCAAGGAGAGGCTGCTCCTGAAGTGATCCTCGTTGGCTTTATTCGCTGTCCCGGCTTGCTGGGAGATAAACGACAATTTTCTGCTGCTGTTCACACAGGAAATCTTTCCTTGCAGCAAATCTTCATCCCTGCTGCTGGGATGCAAATCCCCGGCCTGCTGGGATTGCTGGTGAACGATGAGGAGGTGGCAGAGGGCACCTGGAATGGCTGGGAACGCTTTTTCATTCTTCACCCCACGGCCTCACAAACCACAGCGCGGCTGAGAGCTGCATCATAAACCCCTGAAGGTCTTTGGGATGTCCTTTGCCTGCTCCAAACCCCAATGTGGAAGAAAATTCTCTTTTTTCCGGGCTGCCCGCCCCTCCTGCAGGCCCCCAAAAGTCTCAGTCATGGTTAAAACAACGCCAGGGCAGCTGTGCTCAGTGGATTTGTGTCTCCAGATGAGTTTTTTTCCGCTTTGAAGGGTGGTGGGAGGCAAAAAGTTGAAGAAAGATTCCAGGAAATCCCCAGAGTTTTGTCACAGAATGCCAGGCTGCTTTGGGTTGGGAAAGCTCCTCTCAATCACCCCTGCCATGGGCAGGGAGCCTTCCTGGGCCCGACTGGGCAAAGCTCAGCTTTAGAATTTCTGTTTCAAAGCCCAGCTTTTCCTTTTTCCCAGTTCTGCCCAGTCCCTGCACTGGGAGAACTGGGAAAACCCAGGGACTGTCAGTTCCAGCAGCTCCAGCCCTCAGCTCAGTGACAACTTCAACCGCGGTGCCTTTCCTCAGGGATCAGGATTTAATTAAAGACCCGGACAAATGAGATTTGTTTTGAGGTCTGTTGCTTGCAATTTGTAATTTTTCAGGCACGGGGAGCACAGATATGCACGAGGAGCGTATAAGTGACTTCTGGGAGTGCTTTGGGGTTGTTCAAGGTGTTAAAAATTATTATTACAGGCATAAATATGGCTTAGATTAATGACTTCTGGCTGAGGCTGGGATTTGCAGTGTGCTCTGCAGGAGCTGCAACTCCCAGCTTGCACTGACTTTCCAGAGCAACTTTTCCATTGGGTTTTCTGTAGGTTTTTTGTTTTGTTTTGGGGTTTTTTTGGTGTTTTGGTTTGTTGTCGGATTGGTTTATTTGTTTTTGTTTGGGGTTGTTTGATTTGATGTTGTTCTGTTGAGGTTTTTTTGAGGGGAGAATAATACTGAGCTATTTTTCTTTTTTCTCCCTCGGCCAGGGAAGATGGATTTAGGAGGGGAAACCAAAAATGAGGATGGGGAAATGAAACTTGGGCTAATGATTGAGTGGAGAAAGCGTTTCCCTGCCCTGCAGTGGCTGAGGCAGGGCTGGCTGTGCTGAGCTCTGTGACTGACAGGTGTAATGGATTGAAATAAAACCCTTGTTTGTTATTGCACAAATCCTGAAGGATCAGTGGGGTTTAAGGCTTTTTTTTCCTCTAAAACTGTCTTAAAGAACAGTCAGGGCAAGGAGAGCTGGGAATGGGGTCTGGCCCCAGGCAGGTGGGCTCAGATATTCACAGGTGGGTGTTAATGATGATTAATGGAAATTGATAATGAAATTCTGGTTTCCTTTATGGTTCTGAGAGCTTTTTTGTGCTCCTGCACCCCCTGGCTGAGTCCACGAGGGGTTTGGCTGTGGTGGCAGCTGAATGTCCAGCCCAGGGGTTTGTTCTGAACAATCCTGCTTGGTTTGCTCTAATATTGAAATGGGAGAAAGAAAAAAATCTCTGTTGGCCGGGGCTGGGTGAGAGCAGAATTATCAACTTAACCCCAGCAGCCTCTGGTGCAGGTTTTAACAGGTGTTTAAAGGATTAGGAGTTACTCTCACAAAAAGAGTGTGATTAATTGTGGTGATGGAGGAATTGGGGGTTTAATCCCCTTTTTGCCACTCTTGGTTCATCATCAATCATTGACAGAATTGTGGAGTGGTGACAGGGACACCTTCCACCATCCCAGGTTGCTCCAAGCCCTGCCCAGCCTGGCCCTGGACACTCCCAGGGATGGGATAATCACTTTGCTCCACGTTTTCCTGGAACTGGGAAAAAAACCCCCCAAAACTGTGGCACCGATTTTCATCGCTCTGTCCCCTCCTGCAGTGCTGTGCTCTGTTATTTCCACTCTGGGCACTGCAGAGCGCGTTTGGGCTGAGCTGAAAAGGGAAGTCGAGCTAATTTTTGGCTTTATTACAGGGCTTTGCAGGTTTTTGGTTTTTCTGCCCTGATTTTGGTCTCGTTTGGGGGGTTTGGGGTTTGTTTCTCTGCGTGCTCAGGGTGTGGAGCCAGCAGGGACCACGCTGGTCCCACTGGGAGCACCTGGAGCACAGAGTGCTCCTGTGTGAACGCTGCACAGGGGTGTTATTCATCGCCCCAGAGTGAAAAGGAAGCTTTCACACAGCACCAGCTCCCACATGGAGGCCGAGCCCGGAGCAAACCTGTGAGAAATCCCCTGGAATTTGCTCAGTCAGGTCTCTGTCCTCCTGTGCGTGGCTCCCTTGCAGCTCCTGCAGGGGATGGCTGAGCTCGGATCTGGCTGAAAACCCCCAGGAAATCACAGAACTGCCGGGGTGGGCAGGAGTGAGAGCTGCTCCTGTGTGCAGCTCATCTCTGTGGCCACTGTGGGGATCTCCTTAACCCCAGGAGACCCCACAATGCACAGAACAGTCCAGGTTTGCAGCCTGTGCTGCTGAAGGAGTCTGCAGTGGTTTGTTGGTGTTCTCAAGGCAGTTTATTAATTCCTTATCAAAAGTAGATTTCTCTGCCCTGCCAGGGTTGGCACAGAACGCGTCCAGAGACACACTGTGCCCGCCCCGGGTCAGCTCTGATCTTTTATACTAATAACTACCTATTGAATGTTTATCATTAATTACCAACCCGTGCCCCTCACACCACACTGTCCAGATCTGTGTCAAACCAATCCAAAAGTGCCAGCAGCACCAAGAAGATGGAGGTGATGAAGAAGAACAAAAGATAACATGGCACGTGTAAAAATCCTCCATCTTGTGCCTCAGACCCCCCTGTACAGATCTCCAACCCCCCTGTACAGGGCTTTAAACCCCCCTGTACACACACTCAAATTATCTTCTTTTTACTTATAACTACTACTATTTTTCTATCTAAGTTTTTGTGACTTGAAATTCCTCATACAAAGCTGACAACCTATTCCATGGATTAGAATCAGAGCTACAGGTATTTTTAGTATCATTCCAGGGTCCCTGACACCTCTGGCAAGGCTGAAAAGCCTCCTGAGCAGGGTTTGGGTCGGCCAAAGGCATCACAGGAACCCCCTGGGTTCCAACAGGCACAGCTGGGCTTTTCCTGCAGCTGCGATTGCCCTCAGTGAGGAGGGGGCCGTGGGGCTTTGGCTGGATCGTCTCCTCCTCCCGGATTTCCAGGGGATGTGGGACACTGGGAACAGAATCCTTCCCTCTCCTGCTGCCGCCAGTTGGTTTGTGCAGCACCAGGCCAGTTCTGTACTTGAACATCTCGCTCTGAACCAATTCCTCCTCCTCTGGAGGCACCCAGGGTGCTCCTGGGGAGAACGAAGAGGAGTTGCAGCATTTGGAGGCAGTGCAGGTGCTTGGATCATCCTTTAGGGATGAGAAATGCATCCCAAAGGATGGGTTGGGGTAGCTTGGAGTGCTCCAGGCAGGGCTGGAGCTCCAAACCTGTCCCTGGAGCGAGTCCAGCTCCCTGTGAGCGCTGCTGAGACACTCCTGTCCCTGTGAGAGGGATCCATCCTGGATCCATGAGAGGACGAATTCCTCTGCAGCTGTTCCTGATGTGCACACAGAGCTCCAGCCCCTCCACCTGGCACGGGGACCCAGCTGATGTCAGGAGTCTGGAATTCACATCCCTTTCCTTGGGCCTTTTCCCCTCTCTCCTCCCTAAAGAAATGCTGAGGAGCTGGCTGCTCCGGAGCTCTCGGAGCACAGGGATGGGACTGGGAGCAGGGATGGAGTTTTTATTGCGGTTTGGTTGTTTAAACACAGCTCGGGCTGTGGATGTGCAGATATTTTGTGTGGAATAAAAGGTGGTTGAAGGCAGGAGAAAGCTCCAAGTGGCCAGGACAGCTCAGACAAACGTGTCATCCATCCAGAGAGGGATGAGGAAATATTCCAGCTGCTTGCTGCTCCTTTATTATCTGCACTGTTCCCTTGGCTTTGCCATGTGTTTGTAATCCCTCATTGAGGGGCCAATTTTTTTAGGATTGTGGAAACTTTTAAGAGCTGCCTAACACTGAACAATCCGTTTTCTGTGCAAACATTGGGCTGAGCTTCTTGGTAACCAAAATTTCTGGTGTTCTAAAAGTCTGTTCATTCTCTTTCTTCCCGCTGCTGTTTGTGCTGATGGACACGATGCAGACAGGTGGGATGGGGTAGAGAATCAGAAAAAGTGCTAAAAAAATAATTGTGGGTTGAGATGAAGGTGGTTTAAGAGGTAAAGGAAGAGAATAAAAAAATTTGGGGGGAAAAAGTAATTGTGGGTTGAGATGATGATAATTTAATAGGTAAAGGAAGTCAGAATCAGAAAAAGTGCTAAAAAAATAATTGTGGGTTGAGATGATGATAATTTAATAGGTAAAGGAAGTCAGAATCAGAAAAAGTGCTAAAAAAATAATTGTGGGTGGAGATGAAGGTGGTTTAAGAGGTAAAGGAAGAGAATCAGAAAATTTGGGGAAGAATAATTATGGGTTGAGATAAGTGGTTTAATAGGTAAAGGAAGAGAATAAAAAAATTTGGGGGGAAAAAGTAATTGTGGGTTGAGATGATGATAATTTAATAGGTAAAGGAAGAGAATCAGAAAATTGGAGGAAAAACAACTGTGGGTTGAGATAAAGGTGGTTTAATAGGTAAAGGAAGTCAGAATCAGAAAAAGTAGGGGGAAAAATAGTTGTGGGTTGAGATAAAGGTGGTTTAACCTTGTGGGGTTTCCCATCATCCCAGGCTCTCTCTTTGTGTGGGATTATTCTGCTTTGCTGTTTGCTTCCAAATAACGTTTTACCTCAACCCAAGAATGGGAAGGCTTGCATTGGTGTGGTGGGAAATTCCTGATTTAAAACCTTCTCCTCAGATCAGCAATTTCCTGCCTGGTGCTTCATCTCCAGGACGTGTTTGAGTGCTGGGTGAGGACGTCCAGGGAGGGAAATGCAGCTCCTGGGACGAACAGGGCGTTGTGCCCTGGTGCAGAGAGCTGCTCTGCTGCTCCTCTGTGCCCTGGATCTGCCTCTGACCAGGTCTCAGCTCTGCAGCTGGCATTAACCTTGCCTTGAAAGCAAATCTCACCTGGGTTTAATGTTGTGGCAGTTGATTTGTGTGCTGCCAGGCTGATATGGAGCCCAGGTGTTGCCACTCCTGTCGTCTCCTAATTCTTCTTTCTCCTTTTCTCCTCACAGCTGAACCTGCAGACCTCTTGAAGGTGTTAGATTTTCATAATTTACCTGATGGTATCACGAAAACCACGGGGTTTTGCACAAGCAGAAGATCTTCAAAAGAAGCAGATGTTGCTTATAGAGTAACAAAAGATGCTCAGCTCAGTGCCCCGACAAAGCAGCTGTATCCTGGTGAGTCCAGCTTTTTATTTGTCCGGTTTTTATTCTTATTTGTCCGGTTCTTTCATTTCCCCAGCCTGCTCGCGGTGCTTCTGCCGTTTTCAGGGTGCTGCAGATTTCCAGCCATCCAAAAATATCCTTTTACCCCCGTGTTTGCAGGAGGGGGTGCCCAGTGTCACATCTGCTCCCTCCCAGGCTGGAAAACTCCTCCTGTCTCGTTCTCCCAGGGTGGCAGCCAGCTGGGGATGGAGGAGCCCAGGCTGAGTTTTGCTCCGTGCCTGGGGAGCGCCAGGCACACTGGGATTTGCTCCTGGGCCTCTACTAGCACAAATAATCACCAGATAAAAATATCAGGCTGGCCCACGGGAGCAGATGTCCCGAGAAAAGTTGTTTGAAGGGATGGGAGGCTCCTCAGAGGAAGGCACAAAGGTCTTGAAGAGCGCTGAGGAGTTTATTGCTGCCTGAGCTGAATTTTTCAGGCCGAGCCGTAATCAGTACAGAGTCAAACGCGTTTGTAAGGGGAAATCATGGACCCAAACCCCTCCCTGCCTGAGAGATGCAGTCACCACCAGGATTCTTCCTTCCCAAGGCATCCTGTTCCACCTGGGGGATATTGGGATGCTGGGATCAGGCCCTTGGATGAGAACCTTCATGTCTTGGTCCTGAAATGAGTTAAAGTTCTAGGCCTGGTGTCTACAAACTCAGGAGTGTTCCAAGGAAATGGTTCCAGTTTGGAATATCCAGCTGGAGTGGGTTTGAGAGCTTGCCAGCAGTTTCTGTAGCCACGGTGAAGTCTTGCCTGGTCACTTCAATGTAACAGAAACCAGCAAATGGTGCTGAGCTGGAAAAAAACAAGGCTGGAAATTTTGGGTGATTATTTAAGGAGAGGATTGGATCACAGCAGTTCTGACACAGGGAACAGAAGCACACTGAGCTGAGTCCTGGTCTCTGGAGAAAACTGAATCCTGGTCCCAGCAGAGAGCTGAGTTTCGGTCTCAGGAAAGAACTCAGTGTTGTAGAAGATTTTCTTGGTTGTCTCTTTCGCATCCTCACCCTCACCGAGTTCTTGGTTTGCATCTTCCTTGGGTGAGAAGATCTGGATGGGTTTATGGAGCAGCTTTTCCATCATTTCACCACTGGACAACCATGGGGTGTTTGGAGCAGCTCAGCCCCGCTCTGAAAACTCCCAAACCCTTGAGGCTTCTCTGCTGCTTGCTCGGGAAAGAGCCAGGCGAAGAACTCCCAGAGTTTTCCAGCAGATCCACGGATGTTCCCTCATCTCTTTAACAAGATGTGACTTCAGCTCCCACCCCCAGACGAGAGAGGGGATAAAGATAACAAAGTAATTGCAGGGCAGTGTCCCAGGGGAATGTGGTTTTTGGGGTTTTGTGTCACCGAGAGGGTGGGTTGGAGCAGAGCTTTCCCTCTCTGCTCCCCAGCACCCTTGGCAAACGTGCCCTGCACAGAATATTTTGTTCTAATTAGAAGCTGGTGCTTTTCTAAGATGTAATTTCATGGGCTTTGCATTCTGCTGCCACAGCCAGCAAAGCAAGATGTATGTGTCTGTGTACATATATTTATAAAACTTGGTTTTTTCATGCTCAAAAGAGTGAAAAAAACTCTGCTGAGATGCTTTTTGTCCTGGCTCCCTGAGGAAGTCCTGCTCCCCAACAAAATCTGTGCTTTTCCAGAAAGAAAAGCAGGAGAAAAAGAAGCAAAGGCAAAGGTTTCAGTGGCAGCCAGCAAAACGTCATTTGTGTGCTTCCATCACATTTGCAATTGCATTTGCCTTCTCAGAAATCTCTCTTAGAGCTTGAACAGTCACCCCTGAGGAAAACAAGTCATTGCACAACTGAGAGTCTCCTCAGGTGAAGGAAAAGGCCAGAAATTGGTGGCACCATTGGAAAACAGCTTTGCTTTGAAGAGGAAAAGCGTCCAGGCTCTGGTTTGCGTTTGTGGAATGGGACCGGCTCGCTGCTTTGCCCATTCTTGCTCTTCAGCAGCTTGAGCTTTCCTGCCCTCCCCACAGCAGGAGCAGTGCTCTGTTTTGGGCTGTGTTTGGGCACAGCTGGATCAGGAAGATACAAACCTGCCCTGTTTCGATGACCACGAGGTTGCAGAGCAGCCTTTAATCACCGTGCTCGAGTGAGGAAATGCTCATCCCGAATCCGCCTCGTCCGCTGGAGCGTCCTGTGGATCCAGCCGTGCTCCCCTGGAGCTGCTCTGGCTTCTGCAGGACTGGGGGCTCCCCCTGGTGCCCTGGGGGCTCCCCCTCATGCCCTGGGGGCTCCCCCTCGTGCTCTGGAGATTCCCCAGGGCTGGTTTGAGAGGCTTTGGCCGCTCTGGGGTGGGAGGAGGAGGCTGGGCCAGCCCCGGTGATGGATGTGCAGCATCTCCGGCATGAGCTTGTTTGGGGAGCGACTCAAAGACAAGGACTGCATCCCAAAGCCCTGGTTTGGGGGGATAAACACAGGACTGCATCCCAAAGCTTTTGGTGGGGGATAACCACGAGGACTCCGTCCCAAAGCCATTCTTAGAGGGACAAACACGAGGATTCCATCCTAAAGCTGCTCTTAGAGGGACGAGCACAGGATTCCATCCTAAAGCATTTTTTGGGGTGAGCACAGAACTCCATCCCAAAGCATTTCTTGAAGGGACAAGCACAGGATTCCATCCCAAAGCATTTTTTGGGGTGAACACAGAACTCCGTCCCAAAGCATTTCTTGAAGGGACAAGCACAGGATTCCATCCCAAAGCCTTTGGTGGGGGATAACCACGAGGATTCCATCCCAAAGCTGTTCTTAGATGGACAAGCACAGGATTTCATCCCAAAGCTGTTCTTGAAGGGACAAACATGAGGATTCCATCCCAAAGCCGTTCTTAGAGGGACAAAC
>VXBU01017869.1:224596-241607 GCA_013400315.1 Bombycilla garrulus | reverse complement strand
GGGGGGGCAGATCTGGGAGCTCAGGGACTTTGTGCCCCTCTCTGAAGGCTCAGTTCAGATCTGGGTGCTCAAGGCTTTGTGCCCCTCTCTGAGGACTCAGAGGGTCAGATCTGGGAACTCAGGGGCTTTGTGGGGCAGATCTGGGAGCTCAAGGGCCTTGTGCCCCTCTCTGAAGGCTCAGGTCAGATCTGGGAGCTCAGGGACTTTGTGCCACTCTCTGAGGGCTCAGGTGGGGCAGATCAGGGAGGTTCCAGCAACCCAAGGTTAAAAAAATATCACAGTCGCCAATTTGGCTTGGAAGAATCTTAAAGCTTCTCCAATTCCAACCCCTTGCCGTGGGTTCCTTCCACCATCCCAGGCTGCTCCACCTCCAGCCTGGCTTTGGGCACTCCGGGGATGATCATGGGTGACCCATCCCAAGGTTTCCCACCTTCCTGGGGAAGAATTTCTCCCAAATCTGCGGTCCAAACTTGCGGAGTGAATCTGGCAGGGACGCATGGGCTGCTCCCGCCTCATTCCCCACCTCTCCTGCTCTCCTTGCAGTACACGGACGGGGAGGGAGAAGGTGACACTTACTACTACGAGTACCCCTACTACGAGGACGTGGACGAGGTTCTGAAATCAGAAACGCCCACCACCAAACCCAACCCTCCTGAGGTGGCTGCTGGAGAGAGACCCGAAGCCAAGCAGGTACCGAGGCGGGTCCTGGCAGGGCGGAGGTGATGAATGTTCATAAAAGGGGAGGATGGTGCAGAATGTTTGTTGTTTCTCTGATCGTGGCGGTTTTTTTTCCATTTACACCAGGATTCTCCAGCCCCCACAGCGCCCCCCGAGAGAGGGAACCCCGGGAAGCAGCCCAAGGAGGATGGAGCAGTGGATGATCCCCTGGTTGATGAGTACAACTACGAGACCATCAACGAGGAGTATTTCACCCCGATGCCCTATGAGGATCTCAACTACAACGAGGAAATCGATCCCCAGGGCGGCCTCACTGAAAATGCAGTGGAAGCTGAACTCCCCACGAGCACTGTCGTCACCTACAACGACACTGATGTAATTTTCATTCATTAATTTTAATTTTTCTTCTTTTTTTTTTTTTAATGAATTCTGCTATTTCATAGCCCTGGAAGCAAAGGAGACGGGAGAAGCCAGATGGTAAATCCATAAGTGGTTCAGGCAGCTGCAGGGAGAGGAAGTTTCTTGTAAAATGTTTTCACTCCAGATTTTTCAGGGTGGGGAACGCAGATATTTAGAATTGGGTTAAGGATTATTCCCCTGGAAAAAGCTGCTCATATTGACATCTGCATTTCCTCGGGTGAAGTGGCTGTCTGACAAAAAGAGAAATGAGGCTTGCTGTTAAAATCTCAGTAAAAGCCTTTTATCCCAAAGTTATTAATATAAATCCTTAAAATGTTGATTTGCTGGAGAACATCAATATTTTTCATTTTGCCATTTCCACTGGAAAGCATCTTTATGTTTTTCAGTTATGGTTTTTTTATTTTTAAACGTTTCAACACTGGGACAAAGCCTGGATTCCAAAACTGCTGCATCCACCTGCTGTGAACCCCTTTATTCTGTGCATGGATCTGCCCAGAGCTGGGATCAGCCCAGACCCCACAGCTTTTTCTGTTGGAGTATTTAACGTTTTTCTGTTGGAATATTTAACTTTTTTCTGTTGGAATATTTAACTTTTACCTCCCCACACTTCAATATCCTCCAGCAGAAATCCTGTGCTGGAGACTCTCCTGTGCTTAACACCTGCCCAGTTCTTGCTTTTTATGTTGATGCTGCAATGGGTGAGTGTTGGTGAGCCTGAGGTGAATTTTTGAGGAGCTGGGTGCTGTGGAGCAAGGAAATAATTGACGTGAAATGGGAAAATCCTTCATTATCCAGGGGCAGCAATGGGATAACATGGAACTGTTCTCTGAGCAACCTGCTCTGGTGGAAGCTGTCCCTGCCCATGGCAAGGGTTTGGAGCTGGATGAGCTTTGAACTCCTTCAAACCAAACCATTCCGTTTTTACAACCAAACCATTCCCTATTTTTATAACCAAACCATTCCATGTTTTTATAACCAAACCATTCCCTGTTTTTATAACCAAACCATTCCATGTTTTTATAACCAAACCATTCCCTGTTTTTATAACCAAACCATTCCATGTTTTTATAACCAAACCATTCCTTGTTTTTATAACCAAACCATTCCTTGTTTTTATAACCAAACCATTCCATGTTTTTATAACCAAACCATTCCTTGTTTCTATAACCAAACCATTCCCTGTTTCTATAACCAAACCATTCCTTGTTTTATAACCAAACCATTCCATGTTTCCACAATGCTTCCAAGTGCCATCCTGATTCCCAGGAAGAGCTTTGGGGTGGTTTCTCCAGTGGACAATCACTTGTTGTGGGGCTGTGACCATTCAGCACCATTCAGTTTTTCATTTCCTGACCAGGAGCCAGAAATCTTTGGCCAAAGTTGGACTTTCTAAGAGAGAGGAATCAGAGATTGGATAGAGGGGCCTTAAATAAAAATAAAAAGAAAGGTGGAAGAAGAAGGAGGAGGCTTCAAGTTGTTAAGGAAAGTAAATAGAGGAAGAAAGTTCAGGCAGGGAGCTGCCCACTTATTCCAAATATCATCTTTCCATGCAAATAGACCTGAGGACCTCAATTAAAATATCAAACCAGGCATTTTTGATATTCATTTCATGCAATTTGCTGTTATCCCCAAACCCTTAGAGCCAGGTGAGACTTTTTAGATTAGGGTTTTAAGGTTTCAAAGTGCAAAAGCCAGGCGAAATTTTTCAGCCAGGATAAAAAGAGAGGGGGGTGATAGCAACAGATCCATTTGAACCAGCCCAAAGGGAAAATAATCCTGACTTTTTGAAGTTTCCTAATTAAATAATTGCCAAACCATAATTTCTGCCAAGGCCAGTTGGTGTCTGCAGAGGTAAGAGAAGGTGATGGCTTTAGTTCTAGGTTTAATCTTAGTTTAAAACCTCCTGAATTTAGACCCAGATGTTCATGTTTATCAGTTCTGGCACAGGAAAAAGTCTGGATGGCACCGAAGTGACTTTGAATTCACAGCGGTGAGGAGCTGTTTCTCCGGGAAGCACTGGAAATAATTCCAATTCTGGACTATTTTGGTCATTACCTGGCTAGGAAAGAAACGAAATCATTCTCAGCAGCACATGTTGTTCTTCGCAGGGGTGCCAAGGGCCCTGTGCCTGCCAGGCTGGGAGCACAGGGATGTGGAGAGCAGCAAGGAAATTCTGAGCCTTGTCTGGACGTCCTTGCTGTGCTCCGTGGCATCCGAGAGGATTCGGGGAGGATTCGGGGGCTGAGGCATCACATTTGTAACAGCTCCCGCTGCTCGGATGAGCCCAGGCGCAGATGGGATCCCAGACTAAACAAACAGGAGGGTTTCACAGAAGTGAGCTCGGGTTTTTTCCACATTTCCTGCCGTAACTGGACACCCACAGTGCCACGCCGTGGTTTGGTGCGTGTCTGAAATCTGGGAACGGCTCTGGGACTCCTCGGGCCTGATAATCCAGAGTGTCCGACACCGAGGCCGTGAGAGATGAGGAGGATTTGGGGCTTGAAAACTTCCATTACCTCTTTCTTCAGGCATGTGGAGTTTGCAGGATCCTCCTGACGCGAGCTCGGTGCTGTGTTTTGTTTTCCTCGCTCCAGCTTTTCTACTCACAGAGTTTCACTGGGGATCAGTGAAGAAATCCCAGGGAAAGCCAGGCTGTATATTTGACACGAAACTTCTCCCATCTGTCTTCCTGCTGCTGGAGCAGTCGCTGGGGACTTAAAAATTCCAGAATTTAACTTTCCCCCAGTTTTTTTTCCCTTTTTCACTATAAAACATCCTCAACTTGCAAAAATCACCTCCCTTAATACAACAACACATGAATATTCCAGCATGTCCAGCTAGGAGAGAATCCCAGCCTGACTTTGCTGCTCTTTCCTCTCCAGGCTGCTCAAGGAGGAGACGACCTGGACAAAGATTTCACAGAAGAAACCATAAAGGAATATGATGGGAATTATTATGACAGTTATTACGACAGGACAGCCTCTCCCGACATCGGCCCCGGCATGCCGGCCAACCAGGACACCATCTACGAAGGGGTGAGAGGCTTTCTGCTCCATCCAGGGAAATTCTGCTTCAAAATGTCGGTCCTCCTGTAATTTAGAGCAGAATTAGTGCAAAAAAAAAAAAAAAAAAAAAGATTTTCCTGCACGCAATTTGTATTTAAACAAGGAGGAGCTGGCCCAGGTGTTTCGTGCAGGGTTGTGCCAGGATCTCAATTTCATGCTGGGATTGGTGAGGATGATGATGAAGATGATGATGATGGCAATGTCCTCTCTGGTTTTGTCCCACAGATCGGTGGCCCCCGAGGTGAGAAGGGCCAGAAGGGGGAACCTGCCATTATTGAGCCGGTAAGGAGCACCTGAATTTGGGGTTTTGTTGTTTTTTTGGGGTTTTTTCCCCAGTGGAAAAAGGTGCAGAGAATTTGTTCTCAGTAGGACAGCTGGGAGGAAAATTCCCATGAAAGAATTCCCTGGTTTGTTTAATTTAAAACACTGTAATTACACAATTCTTTTTTTAAAAGCTTCAAGGAGTGACCTAAATTGTGAAGGAAGTGCAAGAATTCCCATGAAATCTCTCATTTAGCAAAATAAAAACTCAGACTGAAGCATTAGGCAGGGGGCAGATCCCATCCCTCAGGAGTTTGGGAGTGGCCCTGGAGCATCCATATATATATATAAAATAAATCCCTCACACAGCTGTGGAGAGATTTGCTCTGCACCACCTCCACAACCCCACCAGCTTTTCCTTTGTGTCTTCCCCAAGGTGGAACCCTCTCTTCCTTCATATTTCTGATTCTGATTCTGATTTTGAGGTTGTTTTTTCATTTTAAAGAACAATTCCAAGCTGTCTGCGCCTCCTGCAAAAGCTGTGGGTGCCCAACGCCGCGCCCTGAGGGGAAGGAGCCTCACTGTGGGGATGGCTGGGGTTAGCCTGGGAGCTCCTGTGANCAAACTCCCAGCTTGGGGCTGGCTTTAATTGTGCCACCACTGTGCTCATCCCTGTGGGAGTAAAAGGGATATAAAATAAAATAAATTATATGTAAATTATATATTAAAAATAAATTTTATATATATATATATATATATAAAATAAATCCCTCACACAGCTGTGGAGAGATTTGCTCTGCACCACCTCCACAACCCCACCAGCTTTTCCTTTGTGTCTTCCCCAAGGTGGAACCCTCTCTTCCTTCATATTTCTGATTCTGATTCTGATTTTGAGGTTGCTTTTTCATTTTAAAGAACAATTCCAAGCTGTCTGTGCCTCCTGCAAAAGCTGTGGGTGCCCAACGCCGCGCCCTGAGGGGAAGGAGCCTCACTGTGGGGATGGCTGGGGTTAGCCTGGGAGCTCCTGTGAGCAGAAATTCCCATTTATTTTGTGTTTAATTCCCGTTTTTTCCCCTCTCTGAGTGCCTGGATGCCCGGGTACCCCCATTCCTGTTGGGATCAGCTCCTGCACCCCGGGCCCATTCCCTGAGGGCTGAGCTCCTGCTCGCAGCTCAATTAACCTCATTTTCCTTGGCACAGGGCCAGCCCTGCAGCAGCACTTCCCATCACTCTGGGGCCATTATTTCCCTTTTAATTCCTCCTCCTTTTCCTCTTCCACCTGAAATTCCTGCAGGTGGCGGGGAGGGGAGCCAGCGTGGCTGCAAAACTCCAATGAAGCCCCTTATAACAACATTTCTGACCTTTCCTTCCTCCCCTTCCTTTCCGCGTCTCTCCCTCTGCAAACAAAGGGAGGAGCCAGCGATTTCCTTATCGGAGGGGCGGGAAGGGAAGGGGGGCAGCCAAACCCCGCCAAGATGATGGCACAAACCCAGCCTGAAAAGCTACAAAGCGAACAAAATAGTTAAGTTTAATCATCCAGAAAGAATTTGGCCGCCTTTGCTATTTCAAAACACTGGAGCATGGATGGCTTTTGCCAGAAAGTAAACAAGACCAAATGCTGCCTTGTCCCTCTCCGTGCAGCTCCTCTTGAGCAAGGAAATTCGGATTTGCTTCGCTCTTTAGCTCTTTATTATTTTTTTTTTTAAGTTTTTTTTGGTGGGAGCTGCAGGAGAAGGGAAATAAAACCCAAGCACGAAGTTGGACCCTGCTGGATTTTTACTCCTTTCCCTTTCAAACCCAGCTGTCCTTCAATCCTTGCTCTGTGCTGACACTTGCTGGAGGCGGCAGGGCAGGGCAGGGGCAGGAGGGATGGAGGGGAGGGATGCAGGGATCCCAAATATCCCGGCTCTGGGGTCACCGAGCTGCCGGCACCTCCTCAGAGCGCTCTGTCCTTTTGGGGTGACCCCGGTGCTCACCTTTAGGGAGGGGTTTGCTCAGCACCTCTGAATCGCACCAGNAGGCAGCAGGGCAGGGCAGGGGCAGGAGGGATGGAGGGATCCCAAATATCCCGGCTCTGGGGTCACCGAGCTGCCGGCACCTCCTCAGAGCGCTCTGTCCTTTTGGGGTGACCCCGGTGCTCACCTTCAGGGAGGGTTTGCTCAGCACCTCTGAACCGCACCAGGATTTCGGGCTGGTTTTGGGGTGTTGGCTTCACCTGTGGGGGGTGTGTGTGGAGGAAAAGCCTTGCCCTGTTTTCCCTTGGGACAATCCTAAATCCATGGCTGGTTTGCTCCTCTCAATGGGATCACCCCATGGGTGCTGTCCCTAAAACCCTATCCCGTGTTTCCGTCGCTTCCACTGATGAACACCCAAGCAGGATGGATTTTGGGGTGTTCACGTGCTGGGATCTCAGGGAGAATGGATTTTGGGTTGTTCACATACTGGAATCTCAACAAGGATGGATTTTGGGTTGTTCACATACTGTGATCTCGACAAGGATGAATTTTTGGGTGTCCGTGTGCTGGGATCTTAACAAGGATGGATTTTGGGGTGTTCATGTGCTGGGATATCAAGAAGGATGGATTTTGGGTTGTTCACATACCAGAATCTCGACAAGAATGGATTTTGGGTTGTTCACATACTGTGATCTCGACAAGGATGAATTTTTGGGTGTCCGTGTGCTGGGATCTTAACAAGGATGGATTTAGGGTGTTCATGTGCTGGGATCTTGAGGAGGATGGATTTTGGGTTGTTCACATACTGTGATCTCGACAAGGATGAATTTTTGGGTGTCCGNATGGAGTTCTCAAGCAGGATGGATTTTGGGGTGTGCATGTGCTGGGATCTTAACAAGGATGGATTTAGGGTGTTCATGTGCTGGGATCTTGAGGAGGATGGATTTTGGGTTGTTCACATACTGTGATCTCGACAAGGATGAATTTTGGGATGTCTATGTGCTGGGATCTCGACAAGGATGGATTTTGGGGTGTTCATGTGCTGGGATCTCAAGCAGGATGGATTTTGGGTTGTTCACATACTGGGATCTCGGCAAGGATGGATTTTGGGGTGTGCATGTGCTGGGATCTCAACAAGGATGGATTTTGGGTTGTTCACATACTGTGATCTTGACAAGGATGGATTTTGGGGTGTTCATGTGCTGGGATCTCGAGGAGAATGGATTTTTGGGTGTCCATATATGGAGTTCTCAAGCAGGATGGATTTTGGGGTGTCCATGTGCTGGTATCTCCCAGATTTCCCTGCAGGCCGGAGGACAGGCGTGTGAAATTCACCCCTAATTCCCACCCAGTGAAACATTTCCGTGGCTGAGCCTGAAAGGAGAGTGGGGTGAAGCCCAGGACCTGAATTCCTCCCTGCTGAGGAGCTGCAGAGGCTCTGCTGTGGTGGCAGCAGCAAATTTCCCCTCACACTTGCAGCTGCAGTGGAGCCAGGCCTTCCCTGAGATCTGAAATGCCGTGGCAACGAGTGTGGGCACCAGGAAAGGCAGAAAATAGAGCTGGCCACGCATTTTTTGGTGCAGAAACCCTGATGGAAGCAGGGCTGGGTCCTGGCGGGCTGGTTTAGGTTATTTTTTGCTGCTCTGGGCTCAGGGAAGTGTGGTTTTTAGGGCAGGAATGCCTGGATTTTCCTGCAGACATTTCAGATTCGTTCAGCTCCGCTGGAGTGGGGTCAGCTGAGGCTTTTGGCACCAGAGCCTGAGAACAGTTTAGGGTGACCCCAAAGCAGCTCCTGCACGGCTTCTCCCACAGGAGCCAACTGCTCATCCACAAATTTGTACAGGATTTCGTTCCTGGAAAAAAAAAATGTCCCCATTTACCACAGGTGAGCTGGGAATTGCTGGCTCAGCCTGGGCTCAGCTTTATCTCTGAGATAAAAAGGACTGAGCTCTTCCCAAAACATTATCCTGATGTCATCTGGAAAGCATTTTCCAGGTGGATTGGGAGGTTTCTTTCCTGCCTCTTTAACATACTGTGAGGGGAAAAAAAACCCAGAAAAACTACAAACCTTAATTTTCCTGAATGCATGATAGATGTGATCTAAACTGATGACAAAATATTTAGAGTGAAGAGGCTGGAGCACCAATAACATCCCAGAGTTTTTCCCACACAGTGATTTCCTACCTTCACGGAGGAAATCACAGCGTGCAGTCTGCTGGAAGAAATCACTTAAAAACCACCTTGCAGTTTGATTGCTAACTTTTCGTTGAGCTCTTTAGGGCTAGGAACAGCTTTTTCCTCCAGCTGCAGCAGCGTCGAGGCTGCACAAAGTCCAGGATTTGCTTTTTCGCTGGCTCTGAGCAAAGGGACAAGGTTGAGGTGGGGCTCTGGGGCTGATGCTGAGAGCAAGGGCTGTTCTGTGGGGTTTGAACACACATTATTTGGCTTTTCCACGATCCTCTGCACCTCTGGGAGAAGCCACCCCGAGGGAGTGGGAACCCTCCAGCTCTGGGATGTCTCCATGCAGCAGCAAGAGCTGAAATATTTAACAACAAATCAAGCACTGGGCTTTTCCCTGTGGTAAAAACGACTTTGAGGATGTGTCTAATCACTTTTTTTCCTTTCTCTTGCTCAGGGAATGCTGGTGGAAGGCCCCCCTGGTCCCGAAGGCCCAGCAGTAAGTGACATTTTCCCCCTGCTCTGGGTGTGAGATGCTGTGTCCAGGCTCTGTTGCTCCACTCGCACAGAGGGAGCTTTGGGGTGCAAAAATAAACAGAAAACTCGAAATCTTTTCCTGCTGCTTGTAGAAATAATACCACATTTTCGTGGCTTAAGTTTTTTTCCCCCCTTTTTCTCTGGCAGGGCCTTCCAGGACCTCCCGGACCAACTGGACCTGTGGGCTTAATGGGTGACCCAGGGGAGAGGGTGAGTGCCCGTGGTTTGCTCCTCTTGGCTGGAGTTTTGGCTGGGTTTGTGGGGGAAAAGTGGGGCTGTGGGTTATCCTGGCTGAGCCATGGGGCTCTGAGAGTCAGCTGGGATTCTGAGAGTCAATCCAGGCTCAGCCATGGGGCTGTTAGAGTCAGTTGNCTGAGCCATGGGGCTCTGAGAGTCAGCTGGGATTCTGAGAGTCAGTCCTTGCTCAGAAAGTCAGTCCTGGCTCAGCCCAGGGATTCTGAGAGTCAGTCCTGGCTCTGAGAGTCAATCCAGGCTCAGCCATGGGACTCAGAGAGTTATTTGGGGTTCTGAGAGTCAGTCCTGGCTCTGAGAGTCAACCCAGGCTCAACCATGGGGCTCAGAGAGTCAGTTGGGGTTCTGAGAGTCAGTCCTGGCTCTGAGAGTCAATCCAGGCTCAGAAATTGGGCTGTGAGAATCAGTTGGGGTTCTGAGAGTCAATCCTTGCTCAGAGAGTCAGTCCTGGCTCAGCCCAGGGGCTCTGAGAGTCAATCCAGCTCAGCCCAGGGGTTCAGAGTCAGTCCTGGCTCTGAGAGTCAATCCTGGCTCAGAAATGGGGCTCAGAGAGTCAGTTGGGGTTCTGACAGTCAGTCCAGGCTCAGCCGTGGGTTTCTCTGCTCCTGGGCCTGGCCTAACCCTCATGGCACTGCCCTCCTGCCCCAGCCCTGCAGCTCTGCAGCCTGAATTCACCGCGGCTGCGTGAGCTGGGCATGGTTTGGATCTCAGTGATCCAGGCCGAGCCCTAAAAATTTCGCTTCTGAGTGTTTCCAGGGAGCTGTTTCTCCCTGTGGGTGTCCCTTCATCCCTTCCTTGCCCGTCTCCACCGCGTGTGCTGCTCTGCCTGCGTTCCTGGTGGGCTGGAGGCCGGCCCTGGGGACACGGGGCTGTCCTGCTGTCATTTGTCCAGGCACATGCAGATATTTGCTGGCCCTGCAGCAGCCCTGCAGAGCCCAGCAGCAGCAAACACCGTCCCCAGTGCTGCTGCTGCTGCTCCACGCCCTCCACAAGAGGAATCATTTGCATTCCAGCACAGGCTGCACATCCTGCTCCCGCCAGTGTCCGCACAGCACAGTGTGCACGGATCGGGGATGAACCCGCAGAGCCAGGAGCTGCAACTGTGTTAAATCCTCCTTTTCAATTAGAGCAGCTCCTCTTTTAATTTGTTTATTATTAACCCTGAGAGTGGAGCTCATGAATTTACATCACCCTTCCCCGTGTGCAGTGAGGAACATTCCCTGCATCCGATAAAGAGATTTTTTTAGTTTTTTTTTTTCTCTGCTGTCAGGCAGGTGCAATGAATTAATAGCCCAACAATAGCCAGCTCTGTTAGTATTGGCACTCTTTTAGCTCTGGTTTATTCACTATAAAAAAAAATTAAAAAAAAAAAAAAGAGCTTTATTTATTTAAAGCTTCTTGCCTGATTTTGGGAGGCACAGAGGAGTTTGTGTCTGCGGCAGAGCTGAGGAGCAGCCTGGCTGTGGGAGGCTCCAGAGGGCTCAGGATGCTTTGGGATGACTTAGGCAGCTTTCCTGGAGCAGTGGGAAGAGGGAAATCTGGCACTGAGAGCTGTTCCATGAGGGCCCCAGCCTGGCAGGAAGGAAGTGGCAAAATGTGTTGTTTGGAAGGGGATGAGCTGCAGCGTTAGAGCAAACTGCAGCTCCCTCGCCCACCCCGGGGTTTGTTTGGAAATTCGGGTGGCTGGGTGCTCTGGGAGGGTCAATAAAATATCTTCACCTTCCAAAACCATCCAGTCATCGAATCCCAAAGGAATTCCTCCCCTGGGGACGGTTTTGTGCCTCAGAAGCGCGACAGGATCCCTAAAAATCCGAATTTGGCTGCAGGGTGCCTGCAGGGTGCTGCTTTCCCCAGGTGCTGCCCTGACGATGGGACCCCCAGAACTGCAGGAAAAATCTCCTGTTATGTAATTTTCTGACCAGGACTGAAAAATAACCAGGGAGGGAGAGAGAGACACTTGGTGAATTTTAAGGCTCAGCACCAGGGGCTGCCGGTCCCACTTTTGCTGCCTGCGACTGAAGGAGCCCCCACACAAACACCCCCAGCTTTTAGTTCCACCATTCCACAGAAATATCACCCCAGGGTTTGCTCTCGGAGTGGCATTTCAGAGCCCTGCACCAAATTCAGGCTGAAATCCCCCATCCCTGGCTGCTGCAGATCAGCAAATCCCCGTTTCCACAGCGAGAGGAGCGCAGATTTACACCCAGAGCCGGGCAGGCCGCATTTCTTCCAGGCGTTCATGAATTTAAATTTCCAAAGTGCTTTATGGGTTGGGTTTTCCTCCCTTCCAGTTGCCCCCCTCCACTCCCTGCTGGTCCATTCCGCCAGGAAAAGACCTCCCGCGCCCGGGCTGAAATAAAAAATAAAAATAAAATAAAAAAGAGGCGTTTATGGATAAAAGCACTGCATCAACACTTGTCAGGAGAGATAAACAAGCTCAGCTCTGCTCCACCACAGGCAGGGCTGCAGCTAAAGGAGGAGAGGGACAGAAAAGAAAGTTAATATGTGGAACCAAAAGGATATTTTAGAAGCTTCTTTTAATTTCTTCTTCTTTCAGGGCCCACCTGGACGCCCAGGTCTCCCAGGAGCAGATGGATTGCCAGGACCCCCAGGGACGATGCTTATGTTACCTGTGAGTACAAACAGAACTAAAAAAATGATTAAAATGGGTCAGATTCCTTGGTTTTGCTGCTGTTTAATGCCCCTTCTTGCAGAAATCTCCCATCTCCTTTCCCCCAAGGACACGTTTTCCTTGAGATAAAAGGGGGATCTGTGTGGTTTTAAATTGACTTTTTGCCAAGCACTGGAGCCCTTTCACTAGTCAAAAGCGCAGACAGGTTAAAATTTCCAGAAGTGATGATAAAAATCATGGAAAATCCCAAGGTGGAAGGGACCCACAAGGATTATTGAGTCCAACTCCTGGCACTGCACACGACAAGCCCAGAAATCCCAACCTGTGCCTGAGAGCATTGTCCAAACATTTCCTGAATTCTGAATAACCTGCAGCTTTTCTGGCTGGACAGAGAGAGGTAAAACCATGAAGAAACAACTGAAGACGCCTCCAAGAGCCAAATTTCCAGGCAGAATCCTCTGTCCTGTACTCAGGAACCTCTAACAGCTCTTCAAAGTGCCAAAATTTCAATCACCTGAACTAATCCACCTCTTTTAATGACCTGTGGTGATTTTGTGTTGTCCTCCTCCTCCTCCCACAAAACCAGCAAGTCCCAAATCAGCCCTGTTGCTCCTGGGGCAATAAAGAAATGTCATTTTTGATGTGAGGCAGCCAGCTGCTGGAAATGAGCAGCGGGAAGGAGTTTTTAGGGCAAAACCTCAGCACAAAATCATCCAGGCTCCAAAGGGGGAGGTTCCTGCCAGGAGCCCGGGCCAGGAGCTCCACGTGGAGCTTTGCTGGCCACCCCACCACGGCTGTTGGCCACTCCAGGAGCCAGCCACGGGCCTGGGAATTGCATTTCTTCCCATTTCCCTGCCAGGCTCGTGTGGTCACACACCTAAAGCCAGCTGGGGTGAATCAGAGGTGACACAGCTGCACAAGAGCTTCAGCGTCCCTCTTGCAAAGGCCGCTGAGGCAGGAGCAGGCCAAGGAAAATGGAGCTTTTGAGGGTGGAAGGAAATATTAAAACTCCTCCTATTTCAAATTTGGGGCAATGAAACGTTAATATCTGGGGGGTTTTTGAGTGCTGAAGGCTCCTGGCTGGACCAGCAGCACAAACTGTGATGTTTGGACAAACTGCCACGCTCCAGAGGCTCGTCTTTGTCCGGAATAACCTGAGGGAAGCCGGGAGCCCTCTGGCCACCAGGAATGGCCACCAGGGAATGGCCACCAGGGAATGCCAATCCTGGGAGAGCAGGGAATGTCAGTCTTGGGAGAGCAGGGAATGGCCACCAGGGAATGGCCACCAGGGAGTGCCAATCCTGGGAGGGCAGGGAATGCCAACCAGGGAATGGCCACCAGGAAATGGCAGTCCTGGGAGAGCAGGGAATGGCAACCAGGGAGAGCAGGGAATGGCAATCCTGGGAGGGAAGGGAATGGCAGTCTGAGAGAGCAGGAAATGGCAATCTTGGCCACCAGGGAATGGCAGCTCTGGGAGAGCAGGGAATGCCAATCCTCAGAGGGCAGGGAATGGCAATCTTGGGAGAGGNGAGCAGGGAATGGCAGCCTGGGCACCAGGGAATGCCAATCCTGGGAGAGCAGGGAATGGAATCTTGGGAGAGCAGGGAATGGCCACCAGGGAATGGAAGCCGTAGCCACCAGGGAATGGCAGTCCTGGGAGAGCAGGGAATGCCAATCCTCAGAGGGCAGGGAATGGCAATCTTGGCCACCAGGGAATGGCAGCTCTGGCCACCAGGGAATGGCAGCCTGAGAGAGCCGCTGCCGGTGCTGAATGTGCTGTGTGAGGTCCCCAGCGCCACAATCCCCCTCACTGTTCGCCACCCCGAGCTGGCAGCGCGCCCAGCGCTCTCTCGGCGGCCCTGAGCGGGTGAGCCGGTGGCTCTGGGGTCGGCGGGGCGCGCTGGGAGCCCTGGGGTGGAGCGGGGCGCTCGCGCTGAACGGAGCCGTGCAGGGTGGGGGGACGGGAGCCCTGACCCGCTCTGTGCGCTTTGTTCCCACCAGTTCCGCTTCAGCGGGGGAGGCGACGCCGGCTCCAAGGGACCCATGGTGTCAGCGCAGGAGGCGCAAGCCCAGGCCATCCTGCAGCAGGCCAGGGTGAGTGGGGACAGCTGGGGACAGCTGGGGACAGCTCTCAGCAGCGCCTGCAAACACAGAATCGACCTCTGACATCTCTGCACACACCTGTCCCCAGCACTGGTGGTGGAACCTCTCGCCGGCCACGGCATTGCACCCGCATGATTTGGGGTTTTGTTATCAGCCAGCTCGTGGGAAGCTGGTTTTAATTTCAGACCTCTGGCAGTGGCCACACAGAACCGCTGGTTTCTGTGTATTTGGGTTTTGAGGGTCCCTGTGAACAGCTGGGGGCTGCGCTCAAAGCATTTTCTCCCTTTTGCGTTTCTCCCTCTTGCGTTTCTCCCTCTTGCGTTTCTCCCTCTTGCGTTTCTCCCTCTTGCGTTTCTCCCTCTTGCGTTTCTCCCTCTTGCGTTTCTCCCTTTTGCGTTTCTTCCTTTTTTGCGTTTCTTCCTTTTGCGTTTCTTCCTTTTGCGTTTCTTATTTTTGCGTTTCTTATTTTTGCTTTTCTTATTTTTGCGTTTCTTATTTTTGCGTTTCTTCCTTTTGCGTTTCTTATTTTCATATGGTTTTCACCCCAGCAAATCCTAATAATGAAACCTGTCACAGACGGAAGCTCTTCCCAGCTCCCAGAACCTCAACAGGCAGATTTGTAATTGAATGTATTTATTTGGGAATACACGGTGACTGTCCCTGGAATATTTCTTTCCTCGGGTGACCTCATTGATTGATGTCCAAATCATCCCTGGCTCGCTGGTGGAACAAGATTGGCACATTCCCAGTGCAGCTCCTGTTCCCTGCCTGGATGGACACCTCAGTGGAAAAGGCTTTGCACTCTGTTCAAAATTAAACTTCATTTTTAGCCAGTGGAGCTCTGAAATTCCCCTTCTCTGGAGCTTTCCTGAGCGCTGACATTAAAAACCAGCGGTGCAGAAGGAGCTGGGGGAACCCCACAATTCCCAAACTGCTCTGTCTGCCCCGATCTTGCCCCAAAGGCAGCGAATTCTGCTGCAAAATTGCCCTTGCCGTGAAGGAGAAATTTTTTTAGGGTGGCAATTCCCAAAGGGACACAACTTTGGGGCTGTGTTATTTGGGGACAGGCGCAGAGCCCATGTGTGGCTGCAGCTGGGATGTGGGGATGGAGCTGCTTTGGCACTCAGAGCTGTCTGAGGATTTTTCGGGGCTAAAATAAGCTAAAAACCCAATTTATTTCACCCTCAGATGGGATAAAATCCATTGGGATCTCCCCCCATGTTGGGTTTTTAACAAGGTTTTTGCCTCAGCTGGGAATTTTCTGGGAATTTTCATCCAGCTCTCCTTTTCCAGAGGAGTTGGATTTTTTACAGATCCAAGCAGAGCCCTGATCCCCCCAGCCACTGCATTTTCCTGTCCATTAACCTTGTGCTGCCAATAATATCCTGGATTATGTTCCTGGTGTTACCTTGTCAGTCTTCATTTCCAGCCTGCCCAGAGTTTTTCCATCAGCATTTTATTTTCCTGGGAGATTGGGGCTTTGACCTGATAAACGTTTCATGAGAAGCATCTGCTTTCTCCAACTCTCTGCTTTTGTTCTTCTTTTTTTTTTTTTTTTTTTTTTTCTTTTTCTGCCTGCTGAAAATTGTGATTTACCAAAAAATATAAAACCTCCCTCCCCCTCATTCAAAGTCCCTTTTTTATTTAAATTTTTAAGGTTTGGGGGAGAAAAAAATTAAAACCCAAATAAATCCCGGGTAACTTTTGGACTGTGGATGAAAAGTTGGATATTTCTAGAAAGGACAAAAAATCAATTATTTTGTGAACTTCAACATTTTGGCTGAAAACCACGATGCAGAAAGGGGAAATAAATGTCATTTTGTGAGGCACTACAAGAGATGACAGGGCTGCAAAACAGGGTCCTGCAGCAAGGATAACCTTTTCCTTTTTTGGGTTTGTTTTTTCTCGTTATCACTGCTGTTAATTGCATTATTAGGTTGATTTATCCCTTTAAAATTTGTCTGTCATTAGGCAGCGCATGTTGTTGCAGCCAGCAGTGGTTGAGAGCATCTCCTTTTTTAATGGGGTGTTGTAAAAAGATGCCACAGAACCCAGCATTTGTGCAATATTTCTGCCATTCCAGGCGCAATCACTGGGTAGATTTTAATTACTGGAGTACACAGATAATTACAACTCTTTGGAAGTGTTGGATTGTCACGAGGGAACAAATTGTCTGAGGGATGTTTTAAAGCATGGCCCAGCTCCATTTCCCACCATGGAAATTACTGGGTTGATGCATGGTTAACACGATTCTTTAATTACGGAGCTAAAAGCCCCCTGTGTTCAGTTTGAATTGGAGTTCAGTTCGGAGCATGTTAAATAGTAACCAAAAAAAAAAAAGGAAAAAATTCCTTTAAAATTGAACCGGCAGGACAATAAAGAAAAAATTCTCAACAAAAGTGGGGAGACATAAATAAATATTGATGTCCTCTCAGCAGATTCATGGACAGTGCTGGCTTTCACAGAATAACAGAATGGTTTGGGTTGGGAGGGAATTAAATCCCAACTCGTTCCCAGGACAGGGACACCTTCCACGATCCCAGGTTTATCCGGACATTGCAGGGATCCAGGCCAGGAATTCCCTGGGGATGTGGGCTCTGCTCCGAGGGTCTGTGGGTGTGCAGAGAGCCCTGGCTGGTGGCACAGTGGTGGCTTTGTCCCATTGCGGCCACAAAGAGCCAGAAAGAGCCACAGAGGGCCTCAAAGAGCCACAAAGGGGCACAGAGGGCCACAAAGGGCCACAAAGAGCAACAAAGGGCCACAAAGAGCCGTGTTTGTCCTTGTGTTGCAGCTGGCGCTGAGGGGACCTGCCGGACCCATGGGCCTGACGGGGCGGCCGGGCCCCATGGTGAGTGCTGGAACTGGGGGAGAAGGGATTGGGGGGAATGGGACTGGGGGAGTGGAATTGGGGTGATGGAATTGGGGGGATG
>VXBU01017869.1:171281-209597 GCA_013400315.1 Bombycilla garrulus | reverse complement strand
TAATCCCTGGGACCAGCAGCGTTTAAAAAGGGAGAAATTTCCCCCAAAATCTCTGGGACCAGCAGGATTTAAAGGGGGAGAAATTTCCCCAAAAATCTCTGGGACAAGCAGGATTTAAAAAAGGAGAAATTTCACCCAAAATCTCTGGGACGTGCAGGATTGAAAGGAGGTGAAGTTTTTCCTTCAGAGGAGTCTTTCAGGCTTTCCTCAGCTCCCACAGAGCAGGGACACTGTGTGTGTGTGTGTCCCCGTGTGTCCCCTTGTGCTCCTTTGGAGTGGAATTATCAATAATCCCCCAGGGGAGGAGCTCACTGACAGCTCTGCCAGACCACTGAGAAATCAGCAGCTGTTAATTAAAAAGCTGGGGCAGCTCCTCTCTTTTGCCATTTTCCCCCCAAAAAACGGGCATTTCTTGGAGAAAACGTGCATTTCAGTGATCCCAGAGTTGGATATCCTCCCTCAGCCGTGCCCATCCCGAGTTTTTGGTGGGGTGGAGCTGCTGCAGTGTGTGAGGTGCCAGCACAGCACGCTGCAGCACACAGATAAACAATTCCCTGCCATCTCTCCCACCTCTGCAGCTCCTCACAGCTGGGAAAATCAGGAAATGTGGCTGAAATCCTCGTGCTCTGACGCTCTGGGGGTTCTGATTGATTTTCTGTTTGGTTTTAGGGCCCGCTGGGCAAACCTGGTCTCCCTGGCATGCCTGGAGCTGACGGGCCCCCGGTGAGTTTTGCTCTCCTGCTTCCCTGCTGGGGCTTTTCCTGCACCCAGCCAGGGTGGGATTTGAGCTCAAAGGGTAAAATGGGAAAGGTAAAAACGAGAAAAGCCGTGGGTTGGGATGAAGGAGGTTCAATGTGGAAATAAAGAGGGTTTAGAGTGGAAATAAAGAGGGTTTAATATGGAAAAAAAAGGTTTACTATGAAAAAAAAAAATATCCTGCAAGGTCAGCTCGCCTTCCTTGGAGGCTGGGATGAGTTTG
The DNA here is from genome assembly GCA_013400315.1 of Bombycilla garrulus. Taxonomy (NCBI): domain Eukaryota; kingdom Metazoa; phylum Chordata; class Aves; order Passeriformes; family Bombycillidae; genus Bombycilla; species Bombycilla garrulus. The sequence goes on along the minus strand of VXBU01017869.1, from coordinate 208,618 downwards.
GGAAGCTCCATCACAGTTTTGGGTACCCTGGGAATTTCTCAGCATCTCTCTTTCCCCTCTTCTGGCTCCTCCTCTGTGTTCTGGGCAGCTCCCCGAGGCAGGGATGGATCCTTGTGTGTTTATTCCCAATCCCAGCACTGCTGAGGTGATAAAAGCAGGCAGAAAATACCTGTCAGTGTTCCATTCCCCCTCTCTAATCCCACATTAAACATCATTTGCTCCTTGCTGTAGAAATCAATCCCAAAAAAATAAAATAAAATATCACCGGCCTTTCAACCCCAGCTCATTGTTACCCATCTCAGAGAGACACTCATTTAAGAATGAAAAAAAAAATAAATTGTTTGAGCAAAACTGTTTCATTCTGCAAATGCAGAAAAGAAATAAAAAAAAAAACCAAAACACAAAAAAAAAATTACATTTCCCACCCTGGGATTATGATTCCTACAGAGGGCACTTGGAACATCCGAAGAATTGTTAGCTGAGTCAACAGAGCAGCTGCAGCAAAACCCAGAATGTCTCTAAATCTGTAGGTTTTGATGTGAAATTCCTGCAGTCTCTAAATCTGTAGGTTTTGATGTGAAATTCCTGCAGGAGGCTCTGCTGGGAAAAGAAATAAAAAAAGCTGTGGGAGCTGCACGGTGGCTGTGCACGGACAGAGACCTTCCCCACAGCGTTCCAGGGGTTGGGTTGCTCTTCCCAAGGACAGAAAGTGTTTTATTTATAGAAATCTGGCTTGGAAAATCCCTGAAAATCCTCGCAGTGAGAGCTGCTCGTCAGTTTGTGAACTCAGGAGCAGCCGGGGAGGGGGGCACGGTGAAAATGGGGATGGTTTAGTGCGGGCTGGACAAAGCTTTGGAAATCCTGCTGCAGGTTCACCCTGCAGCTAAAAACAAAAATGGTTTTAGGGGTTTTATGTGCTCTGCTTCTCTTGGTGCTGTTAAAATCACGGACAAACTGAGATTTGAGTTTCCTCCCCTGTTTTGCTGAGGGAGGAATGACAGCTGTCATTTTGTTCCTTTATTAAACCAGCCTGGTTTTGGCAGTCTGGCTTGTCTGATATTCCCTATGAAATTGATGCTGGAAAACACCAATTCTCTTTGTTCACAACTTGCTCACTATTTTCTTTGTTCTAATGGTAGAAATTTGTGGATTTCAAGGAGAGAGTTCAGTGAGGACACCAGTGAGTGCAGAATGGCTTTAGAGCAGCTGGATGTGCTCCCATCACCCCTAAAAACCCAAAGTGTGCAGTGAGTGCCCTTTTAGGGCTCATTGATATTGCAAATATTGCCAACCCAAAAGTTCTTGTCCATCCCAGCCCCATTTTGGATCCAGCTGTAGGAAAACCACCCCAAACCGCTTTCCTGGATTCCCCATTTCTCAGTGACCCTCCCAGCTCCACCTGAGGCAGCTCACACTGGGATTTTTTACTGCCTGCGCCCCCAGCAGAAGGCTCTGGAGATGAGAACAGGTTGGAAACTCCGAGATGCTGAATTCCTCAGCACCAAATCCCAAGAGGAATGCTGGCCAGGCTCCAGGCAGCCTCTGGCTAGCAGGGATGCAGGTTAGCTGAGCACTTGTCATGGGATCTGGTGCAGGACCCCAGGAATCAGGAATTTAATGAGGTCTGGGCATCTCGTGACCTTCACAAGTTTGCTGCCACCAGGATTTTTTTTTTCTACCTGAGGAAATCTCCGTGCTGCTTTCCTGCCGGGCTCACCCAGGTGTTCTGCTGCGCGCAGAATGTTCCAGAACGCTTCGTGCTGCTCTGAAGGGGGGGAAATGAGAAATAACCAGGTGGAAAAGCACCAAGGATCCAAATTCTGCTCTCTTCCCTCTGGGAAATGCGAGGTGGCTTCGGGGGTGCCGTTTGTGTCAGCAGGAGCTGCTCTCTGACAAATAAATCACAGCCACCGAAGCATTTCATGAGCTCCAAAGCCCAGAATTCTCTTTTCTTTGTCTCTTTTAGGGTCATCCTGGCAAGGAAGGTCCTCCTGGAGAGAAGGGGAGTCAGGTCAGTGTGCACAAACCCCTCAGCTCTGCCAGGAGGAGGCGGCTGGGTGGGGATGGATCTCCTCAGGGATGGGCAGGGGAGGTGCTGAGGAGCAAACCCAGCTGAACGGACAGAGCTGAGCCCGGATTTGATCCCTGGGTGTCTCTTGTGAGCTCCTCCACAGAGCAGCACAGCAAACCTGGGGAGGGAAACTCGCTCTTGACAGACACAAAGAAATATCCTTTGTGGCACAGGGAACGTAAAAAATAGATTTTTTTTTCCTTTTCCCCTCCTCCAAATCCCTCTTTAACAATATATTTGAGATTATTGCCAGAGGCCAAAGCCCTGGTCTGTCTGTCCAGGAGATTTACCAGCTGCATTCCTGCTGCAGCCCAGGCTCCCAGCAAATATTGCACTTGTCAAAAGCCTCTGCTCAGAGCCCAGCCCAGCTGGGTGAACATCCAGGAGTGCCAACCACAGCTGGATCTGTCCCACCGCTCTCACAGGAGGCTGAAAATTCCAGCCTTTCCTCTGGAGAAATCCAGATGGTTTGGGGGTGTTCTCTCCTCTCTGCGGTTTGGGAGCAGGGAGGCAGCAGAACGTGTTCCTCTTCCAAAACATAAATAATTTCTTGTGTAGAAATCCCCTTTCCTAACAAATTTTTGCCATCCTGACCCTCCTCATCCTCTTTTTCCTGCTGGATGGATCTTTGCCATCAGCTCAGGTGATGCTCCTGCAGCTCCCTGAGCTATTTTGGGTTACTTTTTGGCTATTTTGGGCTATTTTGGGCTATTTTGGGCTATTTTGGGGTTTTTTGGGTTATTTTGGGTTATTTTGGGCTATTTTGGGACAATTTTTAGCTATTTTTAGGTGGCTGCTCCCATTCCAATCCCATGTGGGAAACGGGAAATTTCTTTTCCGCGCCCTCTCCTCATGACTGCACCTTTGGGTTGTTTTTTGTGGTTTTGACACGGGGTTTTTTTGGGTAGGTTTTTATTTTTTGGTTTGTTTTGGTTTTGACATGTTTTTCTTGTTTGCATTTCATCCCCTCAGGGTCCCCCAGGTCCTCAGGGCCCCATTGGTTATCCAGGACCACGAGGAGTCAAGGTAAGGAGCAGTGTCCAGGAGCTTTTCCATGTGCTTTTCCATGGTTGAATTCCAGCTCCTGCCTCATTCCTGCAGTGATGGATTTTTTTTTTCCCCATTTTTCTGGTTTTACACCCATCAGGATGTATTAATTCAGGTGCAGATGCATCCTGCATCCCCAAAATCCCATAAATCCACAGAGATCTGCACTGGCAAACACAAACAGAGCTTGGGGAGGGAGACAGGTGAGGTTAAACCTTCTCAAAGATTTGAGTGGGATGTGTTTAACCAGAGCAAAATTCCAGCTCATTTCTTGCAAGGCTGCAGAAGAAGACAGAGCGATCCATTAGGGAATTTTGGATTTCCCATTAAAAATAAAAAAGTGTCTGATTGGGTTTGTAGCCATAAATAACTTTTAGTTCTTTCCTCCCTTACCAGAGCCCTGCTCTGCTGCACAAATCTTGATGGAGTTTTAATTCTGTTTTTCCTAAAAGGAAGAAAAAATTAAAATACCCAAGCAAAATATTGTTCTTCAAGAAAAGAAACCCCAAAAGTGGTGTGGATATCCAAATTTTTTTTCTAGAGATACAATTAAACATCAAAGAAAGCAGAATTCACCACAATTAATGATGATTTTTAATTTCTTCACTCTAAACTTGACCCAAGCCCTGGTAACATCTTGGTTTCTCTCTCAAGGGAGCAGATGGAGTTCGTGGGTTGAAAGGCACCAAGGGAGAAAAGGTGAGTTCAGTTTTGTGTTGCTGCAATTTCTGAGCATTTCTTTAGATTTTGTAGATATTTTGTGGATCCCACAGGATCTTCCCTGGGAAGTTTTCTCCTGCACAAAGGGTTTTTCTTGGAAAAAAAAAATAAATAAAAGGGGGGGGACTGAGCACCTTTCCTTCATTCCTGCCCCTCCTCAGCAATTCAGCACTTTTAGTTTGGGATCTCCCAAATTTTAAAACTTTCTGGGAAATGTCCTCAGTGCCTCTCAGGGAACAGCTGTAGGATGAATGCATTATTGATTAATCTGCAATTAAACCTTCTTGGCTGAAGGAAATATGGCAGTGTCCTGGGGGCTGCCTGGGAGCTGGGTGTGAAACCTCCTCTGCGAAAATAAAACCAGTTTTACCTCAGAAATCACCGGTTCCCAGTGCTGCCAAGGTCTGGGTGTTCACCTTGGGCCTGTTGGTGATGCTGGCTTGCAGCCAGGATGCGATGCAGGGCAAATTTGGGGGCACTTTGGGTTCTTTGGGGTTTGGGTGGGTTTCCATTCCTGTTTGTGCACTTGGAGAAGGCAATGTGTGGACCTCAGCTTGTCCTCCCTGACAAATGAGCCTTGAGAAACTTTAATTCTTTTTTTTTTCTCCTCATCTCTACCCTTTGGGTGATTTTTCCCTTCTCCATTTTCAGGGTGAAGATGGTTTCCCCGGCTTCAAAGGCGACATGGGCATCAAAGGAGACCGGGTGAGAATCTGGGACCTGGGGGGTCAACGCAGCAGCTCCTGGTGAGCCAGGGGGAGGCTGTTCCCAGCATGGATCCATCTCCTGCTCCCCCATGTGACAAAGTGACACTGCTGTCCCCTGTGCAGGAGCTGGCAGTGCCACAATCCGTGCGGATAGCTCGGATTTCCCAACAATTCCCATTATCACCCTGCGGCTGCCCAGCTCAGCCCTCAAACACTTCCCTCAGCACATGCAGCCCCAGTTTGGGAAGCGGGAGGAAGGTGAAAGGGCTGCAGATTGCTTTGGGTTTGTGGAGATATTCCCAGTGTGGATGGGGGAATTTTGTGGGAATAAAACCCCGGCGCTTCGGCCACACCTCACGCTTTAATCCCCCTGAGCCTCCTGCTGAACGCCCAGCTTTGCTCCCAGAGCAGCTCCGTGGAATATCTCTGACACCAAACACAGAGACAATAAAGCTATTTTAACTAATTAACACTTGTGTTGTGATGAACAGGGGGAGATTGGCCCCCCTGGGCCTCGGGGTGAGGACGGGCCCGAAGGCCCCAAAGGTCGCTCTGGCCCCAATGGAGACCCGGGGCCTCTTGGGCCTGCTGGAGAGAAGGTGAGTCCAGCACAGAATTCCATGGCTTCTCCCAAACCCCACATTTTTAGCTGTTTCAGGGATGTGAACACTCCCCAAACCCCACATTTTTGGCTGTCTCAGAGGTGTGGGCAGTTTTAGGGCAGAGGGGTGAAGAGGAGCTGTGGGAGTTTCATGTGAAGGGAGGCCCTGAGGGAGGTGGGTTTAGGGGCAGCCACGTAGAGGCTTTGGTCTTTTTTTCAGGTTGTTTGTTTGGGTACAGATAAAAAGATCAGAGGGGAATAAATGGAGAAATTGCAAGTTGAATTTAAATAAAGTTCAATAAAACCCCAGTCTACTTTAAATTAAATAAAACCCCAACCATTCCTAACTGGTTCCCAGCACAGTTACAGTGCTCACACTGCATGTCCCCGCTGGGATTCTCAAAGTTTAATTCCAGCTCAGGAATTAAATTTTAATTTAATTCCAGTTTAATTCCAGGTCTTTTCTGCTCTGCTCCCCTTCCTGCTGGCTCTGAAGGTCTAACACTCTTCTCCTTGTTCTTATTCCAGGGAAAACTCGGCGTGCCGGGACTGCCGGGGTACCCGGGCAGGCAGGGCCCCAAGGTAACGGGATTGGGATGGGAATTCGGATGGGAATTGGGATGGGATGGGAATTGGGATGGGATGAGGAGATTGGGATGGGATGGGATGGGATTGGGATTGGGATGGGATGAGATGGAGGCGTTTGGATGGGGTGGGATGAGAAGGTTTGGGATGGAATGGGATGAGGTGTCGCTATAGGACACGAGAGAACACAGACACACACCGCAGCTCAGGTGATCAGAAGAGAGGAGAAGAGAGTTTATTTTTTCTGACTCCAGTATTTATAGTTTTCCAAAAGTGACAGTGGGTTGGACGGTGGCAGTGCCGCCTCTCCAAAGACACTGCACAGACAAACAGTCCATCAATTTTTCTCCTCCTCTATGGAGGAATGCAAAACACTGAGGTGTTTACAGAAAGCGTGTGAGAAAGTTCTTCACAAATATGTAAATATCAGAAGGCTCAGAAAGTCTTACAAAAATCAGGGCGACAATGAAGAGATTGGGATGGGATGGGATGGAGGAAGTCTGAGATTGGATGGGGAGGTTTGGGAGGAGATGAGAAGGTTTGATGGGATGAGGAGGTTTGGGATGGGATGGGATGGAGAGGTTTGGGAGGGGATAGTATGAGGAAGTTTGGGTGGGATGAGGAGGTTTGGGATGGGATGGGATGAGGAAGTTTGGATGGGATGGAGAAGTCTAGGATGGGATGAGGAGGTTGTTTGGGATGGGGAGGTTTGGATGAGGTTTGGGAGGAGATGAGAAGGTTTGATGGGATGGGATGAGAAGGTTTGGGATTGGATGGGGAGGTTTGGGAGGGGATAAGAAGGTTTGATGGGATGAGGAGGTTTGGGATGGGACGGTGAGCCCAGGGACACAGCCCAGCTCAGCCCCACTTGTGGGATGGATGAGGTCCCTCCTTCCCACTCATGCAGAACAAAAATAGAGATGAACAAAAGCAGCTGCCAGCCCTGAGCCCTGAGCTGGGGGAATTCAGGGGCTGGCTGTGCATCCTTCAGTCCCAAAATGCTGGCAGGAGCTGGGATGTGCAGGGGTGGATCCAAGCATCCATCATTTCCTGCTGCTAAAAGGCACTGCAGTCCTCCTCCTTGGATTGGGGTTTTTATCTTCCAGGACAGCGTTATCTAATTAATTAAGGAGGATAGCTCACGACTCAGGGTCTCCCTGAAATGAAAATAAAGCTTCCATTTGCATTTTTGCCAACATCCTTTGTAGCCTCTCTCCACGCCCACCTCCGCTCCAGCCATTTTCAGGGCTTTTTTTTAAAATTAAAACTGTGAATTCCACTCCATAGACTTCAGCTCCAGCCCAGTTCCCACATGCCCTGGAGGCTTTGGGAACTTCTGGTTTTGTTAACTTTTTTATAAGAATCGTATTTTATTAGTCATGTTCACTACTTAAAAAAAAATAACCAACCCAGGCTTGTTTCATTCTGGAGACAGAATTATCTGCAAGAGATTGTTTCCTGCTTGTGGTGGGGCTGGTTTATTTTTTAATTTGCATTTTATATCTGGAGTAACGTTGGGATGGGGTTTTTTACATTTTCTTGGACTGGTCCATATTTTAAAAGCAGCAGCATCAATTCTCCAGTCAGTGACATCAGAAAGGAACGAGCCAGGAGTTAAATTTTCATGTTCACCACAGTGATTTAGGAGCTAAAATCCCAAATCCTGCCTTGGGTCTCTGCAGTGAATGCTAATGAGCTGTGGATATTTATATATTTTTTTTGGGTGTTGTTTTTGGAGAAAATGGAATTTCTGAGCTCACCCCAGGTTTGGCTGGAACTCGAGGGAGGTTCAAGGGAGCTCTGGGGTCACTCCTGGCCCTGCTGTGTCCTGAACTCCTCCCTCTCTGTTTGTTTTTCCCAAGGGCTCCATCGGATTCCCGGGATTTCCAGGAGCCAACGGCGAGAAGGGCACACGGGTAAGAGCTGCTCCATGGATTTGTGTCTCTCCAGAGGGATCATTCCACTGCTGCTCCACAGGATTTTCCACTCCTCCCAGGATGAGGTTTCTGCTGCAGGGCAGGAGGAGAGCACAGCCAGCAGCTTCCCAATTAAACTCTGGGAATTTTCCCCTCAGGATATTTTAGGAGGTTCCTCTGAACCCGAATCCTTCCCTCGAACCTGAACCCTTCCCTCGCTGTCAGACTTTGCTCAGGGCACAAAGAGCTCTTTAATTAACAGTAATTATCAGAGATGGCTGGGTCTGTTCAGAAGCAGCCAGAACCATCTTTTCACCTAACTTGAAATTCTAAATGCATGGCTGAGAAGGCTCTCAGTGCTTTTAATAAGCTGCTCAAAATTCAGAGACACCCTGAAAATCAGGGGGTTTCATCCCCCAGCCTCTCACCCCACCTCCACAGCCTTCTCTCAGAGTAGGGATTGTCTAAATATACTGATTTCTTTTTTATCTGCTGCAGAACATGCTGGAATTAAAGCATTCAGAGTACAAACAAAGTCATTTTCTGCAGCAGCTCCGGTCACAGTGACAAGAAGGGGGAGTGAGGACAGCGAGTGGAATTAGTTTCCTTTTTACTCTCATTTAAATAGAAATGACTTCTAACAGACGGCTTCCAGAGGAGCCCAGCAAATATAAATCACTTTGCACTGCATTAATATCCTGCCACTGCAATTTGGGTTCTCTATCCACCCCCTTTTTTTGATAATTTCATTTCATCTGGAGCTACAAATGCTCGTCCTCATCCTTCCCTCTGCTCTGGCTGGGCAGGAGGAGGGAGGCCAGGAAAATTCAGCCTGAAATTCCCTGGAATTCCTGCTTTTCTTCTCAAATATCCAGCAGTAAAACCCCTGGGCTGGAGTTTGGTTTGTTTTTTTTTTTGGGGTGTAGAACATCAGGGGAGGGATGTGCTGCTTTGAATCCCTGCACATCCAGGGATGATTTTATTCTGAGATGGAATCAAATCCATCTGGGATGGGAAATCTTCCAGGGAGTGGAGAAGGTACCAGGAGCTGGGCATTTCTGAGGCTGGAACAAACCCTGATTTTTATTATTTTTTTTTAATTTTGGCATTATCCAGCCTGAAAGGGACTGGGGAGGGAGCAGAGCTGATGGGAAAGGGCCCAGCTTCAGAAATGAGCCATGAGAAGAGAAAACAACACAAAAAATCAGCACTTTCCTCACTTTTATTCCAAATTATCTTTGTGCCCTTAGTGGAGGTAGTGAGGATATTTAGTTACACCCTTGGCATGCCACACATTTCTCCAATTCAGGAATTGAAAAATGGCTTTTTAACCTCTCAAATATTGATTTATTTCAAGGTAATTCCAATTTTTAATTTTTTTTTTTAATTTTCAATGGGTGATTAAACCATTTCTACCATTTTATACCCAGTTCATCAACCTGCATTCACTTTATCAGTGCAGAGAGAGATTTTCATGGATAAATCTTTCCATTAGCAACAGGAGCTCAGCTTGGAAATTTAAGAGTAGCAGAAATACTGATTTTCAGTAACAGCTTTGCTATCCATCTATATTTTTTTTTTAATTTTTTTTTTTTGCTCCCAAGTAGCCCATTTAAAATAAGAGAAAACCAATTATATACAGAATTATAGGCTGAGCTGGGGTCACTCTGCTCCAGTCCTCATCTTAATTTAAGCCTCGTTGATTCAGACTTGATAAATCCCCCTCTGCTTCTCCTAAGACCACTCAATTTTCTGGGTTTATGACTGTGTTCACATGGAGTTGAGAAAGAAAATTTCCAGGATTTTTTTTCCCTCCAGTTCATTGTGGAATAACTCAGTTTGCAGCTGCAACAACCCCAAAAATCACTTGTTTGTCTTTTCTTTATCACAATATCCCCAATTTTGCTCTTCAAGTCCCCGGTTTATGTGGCCAAAATCGTGCAAATCCCACTTTTCTCTCCCAAAATGGAACTCAGCTTTCCAGCTTGTTGTTCCAGCAGCATCTTTTCAAGACCTGCTCATGAAATCAATAGTTAAACATGAATAATAAATCTTATTTTAAGGGCTGTTTTCTGCCATGAGCAGGGGGCGATAGATTTCCCTGCTTGGCAGAGCCTGGGGAGTGTGGAGCTCCCCAAATCCAACTATTTCTTGGTGTGCCTCGAAAAAAATAATCTGAATTTAGCTGCCTTCACGTCAAAATCCTTGTTTGAAAAATATAGGTCTGTGTACGTTTACAGGGAATATAAATTCTTGGCTGAATGCATGATTAATGACAGCAATAAGCAGGGGGAAATTTGGCTTAAAAATAGAATTGTGGGAGAAGGAGAGGAGTGTGGGGGGCTACCTGAGGGGAGGCAGCACCCCCTCCTCCCCACCTGCTCCCAATTTACCCTCCCAGAGCTCAAAAGAAAACCAGCTGGAGCACTTTCAAGTGAATTTTGTAATTAATTAAACCCCCCTCCAAAAATGCCAGCAGGCTTTAATAAGTGGAGCTGCAGAACAAGGAGGATTCAGCAGGACTAATTTTAGCAGCTGGAGGAAAGTTGATGGTGAAGTTTTGCAGCTCCTATTTTATGTTCTGCTGGTTAATGAGTGTCAGAGCCGAGCAGGCAGCGCAGAGAGGTGATGGATTTGGGGCAGAAAATGGCAAAGGGATATTTTAAGCACCCAGCGTTCCTTCCATAAGAACCGAGGCTTCCTCTCCTTTCACAGGTGATTGGAGCCATTAACGGGCTGCAAAAGGGCCAAATCCAACCTCTCCGTGCTTTTTTGGCCACTTGACACCAGCTAAAACTGGGCTTTTAGGCCATTCCCTTAATTTTAGGCTCAACTTAACGTGCGTGTGCCTTTTCCGTGGCAGGATTAATCCCCGTGCCCCTCCCGGGGAGCTGAGTGCAGCTGTCAGATCTCCTGAGCTGCTGGAATTCCTTGTTTAGCCCCGAGTTCATCAATCTTGTAAATTTGTAGGGCAGTTTCATTGGCCCGAGTGCAGGAAGGAGCTGCTGAGAGCAGGGATTTCTGCCACAGCTCCCAAATCCCACAGCAGCACGTGGGAGCAGCGGGGCGAGGAGCCTGCCCCACACCAGGAGCAAAAAAAGGGATTTTCCATGGGGAAAAAAGGGATGGAACGTGTTGGGGTGGCAGAGCTGAAGAGTTTTTGGCTGGGTTTTTGGGATGCTGCGTGGTCTGAGGGGATGGCCTCATCTTTGAGAGCGTTTTGGGGTTTTAAAGGACTTTGGGCGCTGCTCCTGAAGAGATTCGTTCCCTCAGAGGGCAGATGATGTCGGGGTGTTGGGATCCACACCTGCCCAAGTGCTATAAATCCAAGAACCGGGAGGTGGAGGTGAACCTGCTGCAGATTAAAAGGTTCTGGGGCAGTCTGTGTGTGACAGGCTGTGCTGTGGGTTCATTTGCTGTGGTGCTGCCTCCTAATCCCTTCTCCTTTTCCATTCCAGGGCACTCCTGGCAAACCAGGCCCGAGGGGGCAGCGTGGCCCAACGGTAACGAGCCCCTTCTTCATCCCTGTGCCCTTCACAACCTTGTCCTGGCCAAAGGGAAACTGGAATGTGCTTTGTGTCCTCACTGGGAGGGGTTTGGCCTTCAGCAGCTGCAGCTGAGCCGGGGGGGACACAGATTTGGGGCTGGGTGTCACCACTGAACGTGGTTTAAATCTTCCTGATGACTTTCCTAGAAGCCCTTGCTGCTGCTGCTGGTTTGCTCAGGTGCTTGGGGCAGCAGAAAGGCCTCAAATGTCACCTTTTGTGTCTTTTCAAGGGTCCACGTGGGGAAAGAGGCCCCAGGGGAAGCACTGGAAAACCTGGCCCAAAGGTAAGGCCTGGGGGAGCCTCTGGGGCCGTGTCCTAACCAGAGTTGGTGTAAAGAGCGTCTGGTGCATCGCCCTCCATCTCCCTCCTTTCTTTTCCCATGGATTTGGGAAGCTGAGCCCTCCTGAGGTTCATTCCCAGCTCAGTGGCTCAGAACACGTGCCCAGGAGTGAAATGTGGTGGCCCAGGAGCCAGCAGGGCTTGGAGTGCAGGTCTAGACTGGAGACCATCACACACAACCCTAGAGCCCCTAAACCTCCCCTAACCCCTCGGGTTTGGGGTTTAAATCGAGTTTAAGCCCCTGGGAGCCCTCAGGCTGAGCTCTGGGTGAGGAGATGTGGTGCTGTTGGTCCCCAGAGCCTGGCTGAGCCATTTTTGCCTTCCCACTGCTGAGCCAGGAGCGGCCACCAGGCAAAATTTGGGATTTTTCTCCCAACCAACCTGGAGGCACTGACTCAGATTTACCTGAGCATCGATCAGCAGGCTTGGTGGAAGCAAAGCTTTTGTTGTGAGATGTTGTTTCAAAAACAAATATCTGGGCTTTGTGTTGGCACGAATTTTTAACAAATCCCTCCTCTTATCTCTCTGAGGGTGGAAACATCCCAATCTCCCCAGGATTTTTATGAAGGGATGTGGGGGGAACAAGCAGCTGCTCATTTGTCACTGGCTGCTGCTCCTGCCACAGAATTATTATTATTATTAGAGAGGGCTGGGGGAGTTGCTGGGCTGAGGTGTGACTGTGGGCTTGGCAAAGCTGTGAAGCTGATTTGGGTATTTTTTTTTTTTAAATATTCTCTTGTTTTCTTTCTTCCTAAAAGGGCAACTCTGGTGGTGATGGCCCCCCTGGTCCTCCTGGAGAAAGGGTAAGAGGAGCTGAGGGGCGAGGCAGGACTGAGCTCTGCAGGGGAGAAGGGCTCGCAGGGCTGAGGGGTTTGGGGCAAGGACACGAGAGAACACAGACACACACCGCAGCTCAGGTGATCAGAAGAGAGAAGAAAAGGAGTTTATTTTTTCTAACTCCAGTATTTATAGTTTTCCAAAAGTGACAGTGGATTGGACGGTGGCAGTGCCACCTCTCCAAAGACACTGCACGGACAAACAGTCCATCAATTTTTCTCCTCCTCTATGAAGGAATGCAAAAACACTGAGGTGTTTACAGAAAGTGTGTGAGAAAGTTTTTCACAAATACGTAAATATCAGAACGCTGAGAAAGTCTTGCAAAAATCAGGGCGACACTCGGGTCCTGCCTGAGCTCTGCAGGAAAGGCTCAGGTGGGATTTTGGGTGTCCTGTGGAAGCACCACTCGTGGGAGAAGGGAGTTTTCCACCCTGAGTGGCTGCAGGCAGCCCAAATTTCAAAATTTCAGAGAGGATTTGACTCTCTAGGACCTCCTGCTGCTTTTCCCAGCTCACAGTCAGGTGGGAAACCCTGAAACAACAGGATTTTCATGATTTTAGCCTCAATTTCTGCTTCTTTGTCCCCTCCCTCACCGGGTTTTGCTCTGTTTGTAATTCTTTTTCTACACAAGCAGCCAGCATTTGGCTTTGCACATCTTTGTGCTTACCTGCTGCTCACACAGAGGTAAAATTTCACATCAGGTGTTCCAGGTTGCTTAACCAAATTCTCTGGCTTGTCTTTCATCCCAGGGACCACCAGGGCCTCAAGGACCGACTGGATTTCCTGGACCAAAAGGCCCCCCTGTAAGTAACTCAATTCCTAGGACATCCACAGGAATAATCCAGTCCTTCCCACCCAGCCTGAGCTGATTCCCTGACAAGTGATGACATTCCCAATAAATTTACTTTACATTACTGAGACAGGCTGGTACAACCCAGTGGTTTCAGATTTGAAATAGCCAAGTCAATTGCAGCTGATTATAAATGTTCATTTCCTACTGACTCAGGATCTCTGGGATCTTTCCTGGTTGTTCTGTGCTTTATTTTCCCTCTGTGGACGTGGAGGACAGCACAGCACTGCTGTCTCTGTGGTTGTTGTACACTGGGGGGGACCTCAGAAATGGTTTGGGAGTGATTTCCTGAGTGTGGTGAGCAGCTCCTGTGAGATAAATCCTTTGGGAGATGTGTGGGAAGGAAAGGGGAGCAGCTTTTAGGGTTCTGCAGCTCCATTTCCCTGTGAAACAGCTGGGAGCTGAGGCGAGAAGGGTGATTTATTTTCAAACACTTTGATTTAGTGTTTGTCACAGTTTTCTTACCAAGCACTTGATGATGCTGCTTCTTCTCCCCCTGCTTTTCTGCCACAGGGCCCTCCTGGGAAGGATGGATTGCCTGGGCACCCTGGACAGAGAGGAGAAACTGTAAGTAGCCAGAAATTCCTGGGCTGGTCATTCCTGCAGAATTTTGGTTTCTCTCAAGCCTCCTGTGCTCTGGGGAGGTGCAGCCCCAGGTTTGGGTTGTTTGGGTTTCCTGAGGGGCTCAGGGTGATCTGTGGGAAGCGTTTTTCCCCCCGCTGCCTTCCCCAGCAAATGAGCATTAAAGAGGTTTTGCACATGATGCATTTTTTCCCCTCAACTTCTCACACAATTTAATTAACTCGCCTGGCGTTTGCTAAGCAGGTCAGTGCAAACACTGCTCAGCCCAGCACCAGATATTTATTTATGTGCCATAAAACTGATTTTAAAACGAGGGGTTTGAGGCATTTTTGAGCCAAGTCCTCAGGTCAGGATTAACTTAAAGGTGAAGAGTTTTCACCTGCCAGAGCCTGGCTGACACTGAGTCTTCCTTGAGTTCTCCGAGGTGGAGGGAGCTTTGAGAACTTTGACAGCATCTGCTGTCATCAGCTTCTGACACTGGAATCAAAAGCATCAACCTCCAACTCTGCAGGAGTGAATGGAAAATGGTCTTTTAATTATTTTGGGGTCTGAAAGCTCTCCCTAATAGCTTTCCTCAATTTGCCTCTCCCAGGAAACAGAATCTCTGTTAAGCTGTGCCATCAGCCTTGCAGACATCACTTTTCCCTGCAGACCCAGGCAGCACAAGTCCTTTTTTTCCCCCTTTTCCCCTCACAGTGCTAAAAAGAGCAAGGAGAGAAGCCTAAAAGTGAATTAAATGCTCTTTCTACATCAGTAGCCTGGTCAGTGCAGTGTAAATTCGTGCAAGATTGAAATCTCCTTGTCAAACACTTCCCCTCATTTAAGTTCCCATTCAGCAGCAAACAGGCACGCTGAGATATTTGGCCATATTAGATTTGCAAAGATTGGCTCTAAAAAACAAAAACAAGATAGACTCTAAAACCTCAGTGCCCAAGGCTCAAAGAGTACAAAAGGAAACTCCTTCCTTCAGGTTAATCAGCAAAGTCCTGCACAGAAACGCTCTAAATCTTTGTCTGTGATAAGGGTTTAAATTGCACCTTCATTTCCCAGGGATATTTTGCCATTTCCCCATCAGTGACAGGATATTTTCTGATCTGCAGGCAGCCAGAATAGCATGGAGGAGTTATTTAAGCATGACAGGCTAGCGTTGGCATGGGATTTATCTGATCCTCCTTTGTGGCAAGGAGAAAATAGCCCGTGTGCCCTAAATGCTGCTCCTCGAGCTTGTCAGCAGGCTGGAGTAACAACCCTAATTAATGTGCTTTTTAAGGAGTAGCCTAACAATCGCAGTGGTGAGAGTTTGCTCGTTGTCACTCTTCAAAATGCCAGTGGAAGGAGCTGTCACGGAGATTTCCCTGCCTTCCAGACAAACACGGCTCCGGTTCCTCACAGCAAATGTTGAGGAGGAGATGAAGCTTCACTCAGCCCCTGAGCTGAGACAGAACCGAGCCTAAACCAGCACCACGACGGGGAGCAGGAGAAGGGAAAATGTCTTTTGAGAATTGCTCAGCATGGAGGAATTCACGCTGGTTTTTAATAGGTTTTAATGGCATTTTTAATTGTCATTTCCTCTGTGGTTTTATGAGCGTAACAGATATATTTTTATATATATATATATGGCCAAACCACAACAGCTCCATCCAAACAGCAGGCCTGAGCTTTGAGAATCCCTTCTTCCTCCTCTGTTTCACCCTTTATGAACCTACAAAGACATTTCTCCCACTTTCTGTTTGATTTCCTATCTCCTTTTCCTTCGGGTGCCCACGCTGGGCAGGGGTTTCACTGGGGGAGGAACAGTTGGTGGCAGTGTGACCCTCACAGGAGGAATCCTTGGCAGAAATGTCACCTCTTTGTCCTTTCTCTGACAGGGTTTCCAAGGCAAGACCGGCCCTCCAGGCCCCCCTGGTGTCGTAGGCCCTCAGGTAAGAAGCAAATGCTCGTCCCTGCAGCTGGTCTGCACTGGTTCAACTTGGCAGGAAAATGAAGCCACAAACACCAGAGGTTTATGTGCAAAAAGGAGAAAAGGAGTCCTTGTATTTTATTCCAATAAAGGGAGAGGCCATGGCGCATTCCCCTGGGGTCTCTCGGATTGTGGAGGATGCAGCCTCCCTTTTTATCCCAATTTCCCGGCCCCATTTCCCTCTCTCTTTCCCCATTGACTGAGGTAATTGAGAGGTGCAGACTTCCCAGAACCCCTGATACCTGAGATTCCCCTGTAATTTATAACCCTCGCTTTTAATTTCTAATTCTTATGGAATTTACCCAATTCCATCTATCAGCAACCCTGTGGTTTGTTTATAAATGCAAATCCCTGTTTTCCATTCATCAATCAGTGGAACCCTTCCCATGGTTTCTTTTATCTCTCAGTGCTGGTTTTATCTACCAGAAACCCCGAGCTTGTTTTTAAGGACAAATCCTTCATTCCTCTCGAACTGGAGCTGCTTGTGCAGCAGGGAAGGCAAAGCCTTGTCAGGTGGCTTTGAAATTCCTGAGGCAGCTGTGAAATCCCCTCATGGCTCCAGCTCACCTTGCTGAGGGGTTGGGATGGGGTTTAGATTGACACAAATGAGGTGGTTCCTGTGAAACTCAGTGCAACCACCCTGGTGCAAAACCGGTGTAGGGTGAGAAACCAGCAGAAAAACACAACCCAACAAAAAACCACAACCCAGCTGAAGAGCAGCACAACCCAGCTGAAAAACACAACCCAACTGAAAAAAAAACCCCAGCTGAAGAGCACAACCCAACAAAAAAAACCACAACCCAGCTGAAGAGCAGCACAACCGAGCTGAAAAACACAACCCAACTGAAAAAAAGAAAAACAGCTGAAGAGCAGCACAACCTAACTGAAAAAAAACCCCAGCTGAAAAACACAACCCAACTAAAAAACACAACCCAGCTGAAAAACACAACCCAACTAAAAACACAACCCAGCTGAAGAGCACAACCCAACAAAAAACCACAACCCAGCTCCAAGACCTTAAGCAGACAGGGAGTTAAATGGGATCTCCAAGGGCTGTGCAGCTGCTGGTGCTCAGGGAAGAGCAAACATGATTCCAGAGTGCCCTTCCATGTCACGGTGAGGAAAATCATCCCTCTCTCATCGGAACTGCTGCCTGGTTTGCTTTCAGTCGCCACAAGTCTGTGCAATGTGGGAGCAAGCACAACTTCCAGTGAGCCTGCACTGAGCAGGGCTGCCTTCGGGTCGAGCTTTCTTCCCTGGACTGCTGGGGAGCAGCTCTTTAATTAGAAAGTAATTAATTTGTCCTCTGTAATGACAGCATAAAGGCCCTGATTTGTAAATTCCCTGATTAGGGGCAATTCCCTCAGGGCCCTGTCTGTCTTCTGGAGTGCAAATGAGGCTCGGTGACAATTTGGTGCGGCTCTGCTGGGCGTAGTTGCTGTGATCTGTGGCTGCCGAGTGAGCTCTGCGTGCTCTAAGTGGCCCCGGTGCAGCAGGACATGAGTTACAGCCCTGTCCCCAAAGCCACCAGCGGCCAGGGACACGGTGCTTTTGTGCACGTGGCTTTTGTCCTCTTAAAAACGAGCCTCCCGGGAGCCCTCAGTGACACTTGTCACCCTGAGTGCCCTCGAGGGCACAGAGGCAGGCGGTAATTGCCGGGGAGCGCCAGCCTCATGCATTATTTATGCCCCATCCGAGCAGGGTTAGAGAGTGCTTAGGAAGTTTTCAATTAAAAAGGAAAAGCTAAGCATAATAGTTGTAGTGTTAACATCTCGCTGGGGTGAAATTTGCTCCCAGCGCCTCCAGCCTGCCCAGGGTGTGATGTTGGCCACTTGCAGAACAAGGGGAATCTCTGCAGGGATTGCGCTGAAAGGCAGCTCTTCCACCCCATGACACCCAAAGGACTCAGCTGACACCCTGCACCTTTTCCTCTCTCAGCTGTTCTGCTCATTTTCTCTGTTTCACCCCATTTTCTCTGTTTTTTTCCAGGGTCCAACTGGTGAGACTGGACCCATGGGCGAGCGGGGCCATCCAGGCCCTCCAGGTCCCCCAGGTGAACAAGGCCTTCCTGGCCTCACGGGCAAAGAAGGGACCAAGGACACAACCCAACATCCCCCTCCCCGCTGCCTGTCCCTCCCTGCGGATGGAGAGGATGATCCTGAAGTGAAATGGAGCTCCTGCTGATCCCAGCTGGAGGCTGAGGAATCAGCTGGGCCTCCATGCTGTGTGCTCATCTCTCCGTCCCTGTCCTTCAGGGGGATCCTGGTCCCGCTGGCCTCCCCGGGAAGGACGGTCCCCCCGGATTGAGAGGCTTCCCTGGAGAACGAGGCCTCCCCGGCCCCATTGTGAGTAGAGGCTGCTGGTTTGCCCCAGCTGGAGAATTCCTGCCCACCTCCCCTCATGACTTTGTTTTCCTCCCTGCAGGGTTCTCCGGGGCTGAAAGGCAACGAAGGTCCCCCAGGCCCTCCAGGCCCGGCCGTGAGTATCCCTGTCCTCACAGGCACCACCATTTACAAGTTTGGCAGGGCCAGGCCAGGCTTAGTCACAGCTCCAGGCTTTACCCTGATTTTCCTGACTCCCTGCATGTTCCTTTCTGTCACAATTCAGTAATTTCAGTCCTTCTGTGGGGTCAGCTGCGCACGTACGTGACAGGCTGAGGGAGCTGCGGGGGTTCAGGACATCCAGGATTTTGTTTCTAATCCACCTGCTTTCCTTCTGGAAGTTGTCTCCACTCGAGATCACTGCTCAGGGCCGCCCTCCTGGAAGGAAACATTCATCACCCAACCCTCCCTGCTGGCTGTGAAGTCGCTCTTGCTCTTGTTCCAGGCTGTTTGTGTGTCCCCAGGAGCTGAGCCCTCTGCACCATCCCCAAGAAAATCCAGCCCTCCCAGGGGTTTTAATTCAAAAAAATGATCTCCATGCCCCTTAGGCTGGTGGTACCAACTCTATCCCATCAAACACGCACAAACAAGGATGAAGAGCTTGGATTTCTCTCTCTCTGGGCACGGGTGAAGTTTGACACTGCAATTAACGCTCCTTTCCTCCTCCTCCTCCCCTCAGGGCTCTCCTGGGGAGCGTGGCCCTGCAGGATCAGCTGGCCCCATAGGATTGCCAGGGAGACCTGGCCCCCAGGGACCTCCAGGACCTGCAGGTGAAAAAGGAGCTCCAGTAAGTACCAGCAGGAGGATTGGCATTAACGCTCCTTTTGGAGGTGTGTGCAGCGAGGAGCTGAACGTGGAACCAGTCCTTGTGGAGATTTAAATTATAAAAAAATAAGGAATTCGATTAGGAAGGGATTCAATCAGAAAGGAAGTAAATTAGAAAGGGATTTTCTCATCTTGAGCACATCAAACCGCTGAATGTGACACCCCTGCCATCAAGCATGGCTGTGACCCCAGGGACTGAGGTGCCCTCAGGCAATGAGGAGTCCCGGGGGCTGAAAAGGTGACACAACCCGTGTCACCTCCTGGTGACAAACAGCCAAAGGCCAGGCCTGTGGGCAGAGAACTGAGCCAGCCCCAGCAGCAAAACCCGGCTTTGGTGATGTCAGGCTGCTCTGGTGGTGGCTGATTGATATCAGAAGTGTTATCTGCTTTGTTAGGAACTCCAGAGGACAGAATTTCCTGGTGAATCAGTTTTAGGAACATCTGTCCTGCTGAGCACCTACAGGACGTGTCAGTCAGGGCAGGGATGAATAGGCAATTTATGTGGCATCTAATTTATTTAGAGCAGAGCACCCAGGATTCAGATGTAACTCAATTATGGACGAGGAAACTGGAAAATATTCACTGTTCAGTTCCTGTAAACAAACAAATTTGATTGAGGGTTTCTGCTCAAAGGAATATGAGTAGATGTCAACAGCAACATTGTTTTATTCACTTCAGGTGGTTTTATTTGTCCAGAGCTGAACTGTGGGCCTCCTGAGAACCCCCCTGAGTTGGGGGTCAGCCAGGGAGGGAGCAGCAGTCAGGGCTGGGGCAGCCAGGCCCAGAATCAGCAAAAACTGCCTCGTGGGAGTAAAAATTACTTGGGGTCCTGTTTGTCATCCAGACAGAGATGGCAGAGGGTTCAGATGAAATCAGATTATGTTGCTGTAGCAGTGAAATTGCAGCTGCGGTCTGGGGATTCACTGCTTACAGTTGTTTGTTCTCTTCATTATCCCTCAAGACAGAAGTTCTGTCTCATTTCAGACCAGGAGCACAGATGAAACATCAGCTGGAACCGGCTTTGCTGTTCCCGCCCATCCAGCCAGGAGTCATTAGCAGCTGAATTAAACCTAAATGGGCTGTGATGGCTCGGTTGGAGAGCTCTGGGTGTGACCTGCGTGTTTTTCTGCTTCCAGGGGGAGAAGGGTCCGCAGGGACCGGCTGGCCGCGATGGCATCCAGGGCCCCGTGGGGCTGCCGGGCCCAGCAGGACCTGTTGGACCTCCCGGGGAGGATGGAGACAAGGTGAGGACACCCTGGAAGGGAACTGGGACACTGGGATGTGCTGCTGGAGGGTTTTTGTGGAACTCACAGTCCCGTGGGATGAGCAGCAGCACTTGGGGCTCCCTGTGCTCCTCCAGCCACGAAATTCCCTGAAATCCAGTTTGGCCTCCCTCAGACCTGGAGCCACGGATGCCCAGCCCCTCCAAATTAATTCCCTTTGCCCTCCTCTCTCATTAAGCCCCTCTGGAGTGGAGGATTCCCAGAAACATCAGCTGGGACAAATCCCTGGTGGCTGCTCAGAGGGTCTGCAGGAGGAGCTGTGGGATGGAGAAGGGTTTGGTTGCACCTGGAGTGGCCAAACCTCTGGGATGATTCAGCCCACTCTGGCTGGGGGATTTGCCCTGAGGATGCACACAGGGTGCTGAGGTGTGGGATTGGTGGGTGTTAACCTTGTCCCTTTGTTCCTGGCAGGGTGAGATCGGGGAGCCTGGGCAGAAGGGCAGCAAAGGTGACAAGGGGGAGCAGGTGAGTGGAGCTGCTCTAGCTGCTTCTCCTCAGTGTGCTTCACTGGAAATAGAAATTAAATTTATATCGCTTTCTAATGTTGATTCATCGTCTCTGCTTCATCAAATACCCACATGATGTAAAAAAAAAGAGTGAGAGTCTCAAGTGGGAGCCTCCAGCTCCCAGGAACACTGAGATATTTCCACATCACCCACTTAGCATGGAAATATCTGTGAAACATGAGCAGTGCTGCCATCAAAGTTGGCTCTGTGGCTGAAGTTCCCTTTCTGATTTAGTTGAAGATGTCTCTGCTCATGGCAGAGGGGTGGACCAGGAGGTTTTTAAAGGTCCCTTCCAAGCCAAACCATCCTGTAATTGTGTGGTAATTCCAGTTCCACACCCTTGATGTGCTGCCCAGAGCCTGAGGAACACGTTTGAGTTAGGTCTGGGTGCTGACACTGCTTTGCTGCAGCAAAAATGTCTTTGGATTTGTCTGCTCTGCCCTGGCACCAGGGCTGAGGAGTGCTGAGGTGTCCAGGGACACCTGCCCCTGCTCTCCAGCTCTCTTTTGGGAATTAATGCAGCTTTAATGGAGATTGTGTTGCAGGAATTCACCTTTTCCAGGTGAATGCGTCACTCTGCTCCTAACACTGACATTTCTTTTTTTTTGTGCCAGGGTCCCCCAGGCCCCACCGGTCCCCAGGGTCCAATTGGTCAGCCTGGTCCAGCTGTGAGTATTTCTCTATTAGCAAAAACCCAATTTTTTTTCCCCCAAAAAGCCTCCTGGGAAGCACTGGAATGATTCCTGCCTGGCCCTGCTGCTGCCCAGCATGAGCAGGGATGGGGTTTGTGAAAGCCCAGCCTGTCCTGGGTTGATCTGAGCCTTTCCTTGCAGGGAGCTGATGGAGAGCCCGGGCCCCGAGGGCAGCAGGGGCTCTTTGGGCAGAAAGGTGACGAAGGACCCCGAGGTTTCCCAGGTCCCCCCGGCCCCGTGGGCTTGCAGGTAATTTGCAGCACCCAGGGGAGGGTTCAGGGTGATGAGAGCTGAGATTCCACAGCTAAAATTCATCCTCTGCACCTCCACAGGGCCTGCCTGGGCCACCAGGGGAGAAGGGAGAAACAGGTGACGTTGGGCAGATGGTAAGGGGCTTTCCTTTTTTTTTTTTTTCCCCTTTCTTTTCTCCTCGCTGGCATTGCCATGAGAAACCCGCCTGAAATTTGTCCTCCTTTCCTCCCAGGGTCCACCAGGCCCCCCAGGACCCAGAGGTCCATCTGGGCCACCAGGAGCAGACGGTCCACAGGGTCCTCCTGGGGGAATAGGAAATCCTGGAGCAGTGGGAGAGAAGGTAAAGCACTGGGCCAGGGCTGGAGCAGCAGTTTGCTGCAGCACTCGTGCAGTGCCTTTGCTGTGGCAGCACAAAACTCATCCCCCTGCAGAAATGTGAATATTTCCATCTTTTTTTTCCCTGTGCAGGGTGAACCTGGGGAATCTGGTGAGCCTGGGCTCCCTGGAGAGGTCGGCCTGCCGGTAAGTGCCCCCTGGGAGAGGCAGGGATGAGCTGGATGAGGATGGGACAGCAGGGGCTGAGCCAGCCCTGTCCTGGATTTGGGTATTGATGACACATTGCCACGTTCCTGGGTATTTATAGGATCACGTTTAGTCACCAAATCTGGGCTACCCACGGCTGAACACCACGAGCACCACTCAGTCCTTGTGGGAAGGGACTGTTAAATCATGTCCTTGTGGTTGGAGACACAAATAGAGCTCAGAATTGATTAAAGGATAATTAGGGATCAGTAGGGTTTGGTTTTTTTTTTCCTGGAAAAGAAAAGTTTTGGGTTGTTTTTTTTTTCCTTTCCAGGGCCCTAAAGGTGAAAGAGGTGAAAAGGGAGAAGCAGGTCCCTCTGGTGCTGCTGGTCCACCTGGCCCCAAAGGCCCACCGGGTGATGATGGCCCCAAAGGCAGTCCTGTAAGTATCCCCTCAGCCTTTCCTTGCAGAGATTTTCCCCATGCAGAGATTTCTGCATGAAAAGATGTTCCCAGAGATATCTGGGGGAGTTTGAAACAGTTTCCTAACCGTGGAATTGATCCTCTGGTGATCCATGAGGTTGGCCCCCTTCTTTAGGGTGCTGGTGAGGGAATGCTGTAGCACATTTCCCAGAAATACTGGAATTATCAGTGCCTTTTTCAGGAATCTCACTCCATGGAGAGGAGCTGCAGTAGGTTCACTTTGTGTTCATGGCTTTCCGAGTTGTTCTGCACCACAGCAGAGCTTCCACAATGGGATCAAAGAGATTTCTTGGATCTGGGAGCTGTACCTGCACACCCAGCTCCCTGCTGCTGCTAATTTTACAGATCTGGTGAAGCCAGGGGAGCTCTGCTGGTTTTACCAGGGGACAGTGGGGCAGGGTTTATCTTGCAGGCTCCTCTGATGCCTGAAATTTGTCATGAGCTGAGGCAAGATGGCACAAAGAAGCAGAGGAGGGTTTAGTCATCCCTCCTGACAGATGGCATTGGGGATATCTGTGATGGGTTGCAGGCTGCTGCTGGAATCATGTGAAGCACCCGACAGACAAGAACGGTGAAGTGTTTCAGTCATTAAATGCTCTGAGAGGCTCCTCCTCTGCAAAATGTCACACATTGGCAAAAGCAAAGCCTTCCAATCTGCTGGAATTTTGATTCCCAAAGCTGGAGTTTGAATGAAAATGACAGCTGATTCTGCTGTCACCTCGCTGAATGATTTCTGAAAAATCTGAACATTTTTGAATTCCTGAAAACTCCTGAAAAATTTCTGAAAATTCCTGAAAAAAAAACTGGGATGGAAGTCCCAGCGTTGCTTTTGGAGCTCTGGTGGTCAGGATGGAGTGGCTGGGACAGGGTGGAAACTCTGCAGCTGCAGAGAAGGGCTGTGATTGTAGGAATTGGGATTTTACTCCTTAGGGTGGCTCCCCGTGTTGTCTCTGGCGCTCTGCAGGTGCAACATCTGTGACTTGGGAATATTCTTCTCTCTCTGCAGGGTCCAGTTGGTTTCCCTGGTGACCCTGGTCCTCCTGGAGAGCCTGGCCCAGCTGTAAGTGTTGGTGTCCCAGAGCTTCCTGCTGCTGCTGTGGTGAAACTCGGCCGTGCTGCTCATTCCCAGCAGCTCCCCCGGCCTTTCCTCTGCTCAGCTCCGTGCACACCCTAACAGCACCTCCTTGATCCTTTTTCCCTCCGTTTTAGGGTCAAGATGGTCCCCCTGGTGACAAAGGTGACGATGGTGAACCTGGACAGACGGTGAGTATCTGGAGAGAGGAGAGCTCAGTGCCCGTGGCTCTGTGCCAGCTGCAGGGACACCGAGCCTCTCATTCCCACCGGGATTTCACAGTGGGAATTGCCCACTGATGATCTCATGTCATTTTGTGTCATCCATCCATCATGGATCCATCCATCCATCATCCATCCATCATCCATCATCCATCCATCCATCCAGCCATCATCCATCATCCATCCATCCATCCAGCCATCATCCATCATCCATCCATCCATCCAGCCATCATCCATCATCCATCCATCCATCCAGCCATCATCCATCATCCATCCATCCATCCAGCCATCATCCATCATCCATCCATCCATCCAGCCATCATCCATCATCCATCCATCCATCCAGCCATCATCCATCATCCATCCATCCATCCAGCCATCATCCATCATCCATCCATCCATCCAGCCATCATCCATCATCCATCCATCCATCCAGCCATCATCCATCATCCATCCATCCATCCAGCCATCATCCATCATCCATCCATCCATCCAGCCATCATCCATCATCCATCCATCCATCCAGCCATCATCCATCATCCATCCATCCATCCAGCCATCATCCATCATCCATCCATCCATCCAGCCATCATCCATCATCCATCCATCCATCCAGCCATCATCCATCATCCATCCATCCATCCAGCCATCATCCATCATCCATCCATCCATCCAGCCATCATCCATCATCCATCCATCCATCCAGCCATCATCCATCATCCATCCATCCATCCAGCCATCATCCATCATCCATCCATCCATCCAGCCATCATCCATCATCCATCCATCCATCCAGCCATCATCCATCATCCATCCATCCATCCAGCCATCATCCATCATCCATCCATCCATCCAGCCATCATCCATCATCCATCCATCCATCCAGCCATCATCCATCATCCATCCATCCATCCAGCCATCATCCATCATCCATCCATCCATCCAGCCATCATCCATCATCCATCCATCCATCCAGCCATCATCCATCATCCATCCATCCATCCAGCCATCATCCATCATCCATCCATCCATCCAGCCATCATCCATCATCCATCCATCCATCCAGCCATCATCCATCATCCATCCATCCATCCAGCCATCATCCATCATCCATCCATCCATCCAGCCATCATCCATCATCCATCCATCCATCCAGCCATCATCCATCATCCATCCATCCATCCAGCCATCATCCATCATCCATCCATCCATCCAGCCATCATCCATCATCCATCCATCCATCCAGCCATCATCCATCATCCATCCATCCATCCAGCCATCATCCATCATCCATCCATCCATCCAGCCATCATCCATCATCCATCCATCCATCCAGCCATCATCCATCATCCATCCATCCATCCAGCCATCATCCATCATCCATCCATCCATCCAGCCATCATCCATCATCCATCCATCCATCCAGCCATCATCCATCATCCATCCATCCATCCAGCCATCATCCATCATCCATCCATCCATCCAGCCATCATCCATCATCCATCCATCATCCATCAATCCATCTCCTGTCCTCCCACACCTGGCACACCCTCTGGCTGCTCTTCCCCCATTCCCTGGGGCACTCATGGTTTGTCCCCTCCCCTCTCTCCCTGCAGGGTTCCCCTGGGCCCACAGGAGAGCCAGGCCCCTCTGGACCCCCTGGAAAAAGGGTGAGTTGGTTCTTCAGGAAGATTTTTCCCAAATGCATTTCCATTCACTTTTTAAAACTCGTGTTGTTACTAAGCCTGCAATAAATGCTGTGTAAATACTGCGTAAAATATGTGATAATTAAAAAAAAAAGAAAATTATGCGCTATCAACAGCTGTTGGAAATTGATGGGAAGCTGCCAGGCAAATCCCATGGATTTTTTTTTTTAAAGATGTTAACATCCCTGAGAAAATCCAAGGATGAGATACTCCTGCTCTTCGTGCCTTGCTGGCAGAACCCAGGGATTCATTTAGCAAGGAGCTAATTTAAAAAGCTTTTCAGGGATATTGTCTCCATTTTGCCTCCTTCCCTGGGGCCGCAGCATCGTTTTGCTAATTCCAACGGCCCGTTGCACCTCAGCAGGATCTGATTGTGTTCTCCATCTACTCTGGGCTTTCTTTAGGGCCCTCCTGGTCCAGCTGGTCCCGAAGGAAGGCAGGGAGAGAAAGGAGCCAAGGTAAGAGGTGGATGGGATTTCCCTTGTGCTGTGTCCTTGATGTGCCAAGAGGATCTCCCTCTGCCAAGGCAGGGAGTGGATTTTGCTGCGTGTTACAACAAATCGGCCTGAATTTGGGGCCACTGGCCTCAAATCTGAGCTTATGTTTCAGCCCTTAACGAGCTCTGTGGAGATAATTAGGGCTTGGGAAGGTCACGGGAATGTTTTCCTTCGTTTCAAACGTGCGAGTGCTGTGTTTGGCAGTTTAATGTGCTGTAAATAACGGGGTGTGCGCAGCCCCGTGTCCTCTCCCGGGGCAAACACGGCTTTAATGGGCTGGGATTGTTCGGGTGGGAAACGGAGATGGGGTTGGAAATCACAGATCCCGTGGTGGCAGCACAGGGGAGGGAGCGTGGATGGATGGGTGGGTGTCCCTGAACCCAGGAGAACTCAGAGCCAAAGGCTGATTCCTGCTGGAATTCAGGCTGGAAACTGAAGGAGTTTGGAGAGTGCCTGAGGTGGAGGGAGCAGCAGGAAAATCGAGGAGCAGAAAGCTCCACGTGCTTTGTGTGGATCTGCATCCACAAAATCACGAAATCATCGGGTGTCCCAACACAAATCCAACACCCTGCCTGTCTGTGCAGGGAGAAGCTGGTTTGGAAGGACCTCCTGGCAAGACCGGGCCCATTGGTCCCCAGGGTGCTCCAGGGAAGCCCGGCCCCGATGGCCTCCGTGGGATTCCTGGTCCAGTTGTGAGTATTCCCAGCTGGAGAAAGCCCAGCTCTGTTCCTGTATCCCACCTGCCTGGAAAATGCCCTTTCCCAGTGTTCTGGCCGTGCTGGGATGCCTGACAGCAGATAAAACACATTTCATGGGAATAATGGAATGGTGAATATCAGCTCCCATGTGTTTCCTTTGAGTCTTGGGTGTTCAGCCACTCTCAAGGAGTGATTTCCCTTAACCCACAAAGTCCTTTTCCCTTTTTCCCTTTTTCCCTTTTTCCCTTTTTCCCTTTTTCCCTTTTTCCCTTTTTCCCTTTTTCCCTTTTTCCCTTTTTCCCTTTTCCCCTTTTTTCCCTTTTCCAAAGCAGAAATTTGAGCATGGAAGGAACATAAATCCTTTTGCTTTTACCATCTGTGAAAAGCCAGGCCAATATTCCCTGGCACAGGTGAATAATCAGAATATTCCCAGCTGGGAGCACTGGGAATGAGGGAATTCCACTTTTTTTACAGGGTGAACAAGGTCTCCCAGGATCCCCTGGCCCAGATGGTCCTCCAGGCCCTATGGTACGTCCAGAGCTTCCAATTCCAGGAGGTTTTGACTGCATGAACGAGTGTGACGTGAATTCATTCCCTCTCTTGTTTTCTCCCAAAGGGCCCTCCGGGTTTGCCTGGGCTGAAAGGAGACTCTGGTCCTAAAGGGGAGAAGGTGAGAACCCACACAGGATCCCACTGCCTGATCCCTGCTGCTGTGGGGGGGACAAGGCTGGGGAGTGTCACCAGCCCCAGGAACAGCTTTGGAGAGCTGGAGCACTCTGGGTGTGCCCCAAGGAGCTGAGCTGTGCTGAGTGTGGAGGTGCAGAGCCCATTTCAGTGGTGATTCTCCACCCTACAAAATTTCTGTCATACATGTAATTCATATAACCCCAGGGAATGAGCAGCTGCTCCAGTGCAGAGGTTCTTTCTGTATTTGTAGCATTTTCTGCTGGAAAAATCTCCTGTTTTGCTCCACTCTGCCACTTCCACGTGTCAGGGATTGCTACAAACTCCTCTCAGATATTTGGGGTTGGATCTAGAAACGTCTTTGCTCTCTCCAGCCAGAAATCCTAATTAACATCTGCTGTTTTCCCCCAGGGTCACCCAGGTTTAATTGGTCTTATTGGGCCACCAGGAGAGCAAGGAGAAAAGGGTGACAGAGGTCTCCCAGGCCCCCAGGGCTCAGCTGGACCCAAAGGAGAGCAGGTAAATATCCCATAAAACCTTCCTGGAATGGCCTTTGGTGCACTGCACCCTCGAGGAGCTGGGCAACCCTGCCAGGAGATCCTTGGCAGTTTGTGAGGGATATTTTCTGTGTTAGTGTGGTTTATTCTGTGTGTGAAATATGGATCTGCTCCAAAATGACCCATTTTAGTGGGAAGCAGATTCTCCAGGGTGCTGTGAAAGAGTTGAAGGGATGGTGCCATTAAATATTCATCTAGAAAGGGCTGATTTTTACAAGTGTGAGCCTAAATGAGATAACAGCTTCCTTGTCCATGCCCTAAAACCAGGTAAAGCTCCAAACCGCACTGGAATCCTCCAGAGCTGGGTGCTCACCTGTGGCCAGGGGTTGTTGTGTCATTTTGGGCCAGAACTGCAGATCAAGGTGATTTTGCTGTTCTTTTTCAGGGTATCTCAGGTCCCTCAGGACCCATCGGACCCCCAGGGCCCCCAGGATTGCCGGTAGGTGAAAATCACTGACCTTGGAATTCCCTGGGAGCTGCCCAGGCCCTCAGGAGCCTCCCAGGAATGCCCAGCACAGCTCTGGCTCTAGGAGAATGTTGGTCACAGTGATTCATTTTTATTTTTTTTTTCCAGCTGAGCCTTTTAAAAACACTGGGATGAGTTCCAGGAGTGATGTGGGAGATGGGCATAGGGAAATCGTCCTACCCAGTTTCCCTCCCCTTTCCTTTTGGAATATCCACAATCCCACAGGGATTTCTTGCCCTTTTTTTGCTGATTTTTTTATCACTTTTTTTTTTGGATGCCCAAAGGCCTCGTGCTGCACCCTGGGGTGCCCAGCTGAGCACAGAGCTGGGGTGAGCCCCACATCCCAGGAATCACCAGTCCCCACAAAAACTCTTTGTCTGTTGGCAAATAACAGCAACACCCAGCTCAAGTGGATGGGGGAAATGGAAACAAAAAGGGAATAAATTTTTTTAAATTTCCCTTTCTGAGTTCTCTGCTTGGAGATGAGCTGAATCCTTTCTGTGTTTGTCTCTCCACAGGGTCCACCTGGTCCCAAAGGTGCTAAAGGCTCTTCAGTGAGTATGGACACAGCTCAAGGCTGAGGGGTTTTTATTGAGTGTGGGACACGCTGGCACTCCCCTCATCAGTAAATTAATGCAATTAGCAGAGAGGACTTTGCAAACTCTGCCTTTCCAGGCAGCCTAAGCCCAGGAATGATAATGGGGAAGGTTTCTGTGCCACAGCTGCTCTTCCCTGAAGAGCAGAGCAGCAGAGATCACAAGGAGCAAGCCAGAGCTTAGTCCTGAGGAGAAAAGCTGCTGCTGGAGAGTGGTGGGGATTAAAAATAGCCCGTGAAAAACGGGAGGTGGGAAGCTGGAAAGTGAAGAATTCGGTGAGAAATGAGATTCTGGAACTTCGTGGTGCAGACCTGCTCTGCAGACAGCTAAAAATTCCTCTTTTGGGCAACTTCTCAGTGTCTTTTTGCCATCCAGAATTGGATGTTTTATTAATTTGAAGGTTTTATTTGACTTGCAAAACCGTTGGATTGGTTTGGAGAGTTAAAGATTTTATATGAATTCTGTGGGAAGCGTAAGAAAAATCTGACTGTAACTCCAGGTGTTTGAGCTTTTCTTTTACCTAAACACCAAAAAGAACCAAAAATACCATTTCATTGGGATGTGGGTGGAGGGAGACTCCTCTTGTGTGCCTGAAGGGACAGAAATGAAGTTTTAGCCATGGTTAAAATAATGTTTGGATGTGATAAAAGTAGCAGGTGAATTCTCCTGCGTGACTCCTGATTTCCCCTTGTTTTTCCATCCAGGGTCCCACAGGTCCAAAGGGTGAATCAGGTCTTCCTGGGCCCCCAGGGCCTCCTGTAAGTAGAAGCCATGAGGTGAAACATGAAATGATGTTCAGACTTGATGGGTGCTGGAATTTGGGAAGCAGAAAAAACCTCTGGACAAAGATTCCTTGCCAGGCCTAGCAATGGGTTGGAATCTCTTGGAATCACTGGGGGAGAAAGCAGGATGGGGAGGGAGGGGTTATTAATGAGAAGAGGACAAGAAGGTGCAAAATGTTGAACCCAGAGTTTTTATCAGCACCACCCATGGGTGTTTTCCACATCCAACATTCATTTTGAGATCTTGCTGCTTGTCCATCTCTCATTTCCTTTTCCCAGCAGAATCTGAAGTTGTATTTTTTTTTTTTTTTCCCCAAAAATAAAATCAGGGTCCTCCTGGAGAGGTGATCCAGCCCCTGCCCATCCAGGCTGCCAAGAGGACCAGGAGGAACATTGATGCCAGCCAGCTGCTGGATGATGGCAACACCGACAGCTACATGGACTACGCCGACGGCATGGAGGAGATCTTCGGCTCCCTGAACTCCCTGAAACTGGAAATCGAGCAGATGAAGCATCCCCTGGGCACTCAGCACAACCCAGCACGCACCTGCAAGGACCTGCAGCTCTGCCACCCTGATTTCCCCGACGGTGTGTCCCTGGCTGGGGGGAACGTGGGGAAATCTGTGGCTGCACACGCAGCAGTGAGGGTTGGAAGAGGAGGAATTTGGGGATGGGGCTGGTGGAGAAGGGGTACGTAGAGCTGGATATCACTGGACAGCCCTTCCAGCTGAAGTTCTGTTCTCAAAATGGGGATATGGGGTGAAAAATCTTCTTCAGCTGGCAGCAGAGCATGACCAGTTGTAAAAAACTACATACAAATAATAATCCAGGAGAGGTGAAACATCCCAAGTGAGGAGGGTGCTGAGTGCCTTTTGAGCTGATCCTTTCTTCCCTTCTCTCCCCTCATGCAGGTGAATACTGGGTGGATCCCAACCAGGGCTGTTCCAGGGACTCTTTCAAAGTTTACTGTAATTTCACAGCTGGTGGAGAGACCTGCATCTTCCCTGATAAGAAATCTGAAGGAGTAAGTCCCCAGCACCTTTGCTTTCCCCTTTGTCCTGGTGATGGTTCCCTGGTATCAATATTCATAGACAGCCAATTCCAGGAGGATTGAACCAAGGAAGGACCAAAGATCCAGAATGTTCCTTTGTTCCACAACATTATCTTCTAAAACAACATGAGATATGTTGGCAAAGAGAAAACCAGATTTAAAGTGGGACTTGGGACAAACCTCTGATGGTTTCCCAGGCACAATAAATACCAAAACCCTAATTTTTTTTTTTACTTTGCTGCCCAAGGGAGGGGTGTGTGTTGGTGCAGGGATTGGGAGCTCTGTTTAACACATTCCCTCCCACAGCCCTGCTCCACTCCTGCATGCCCAAGCACCACTGATTCCCCTCCCCTCCCTGTGTCTCCAGGCAGAGCAGATAAATGTTTGCCTCCTGTCATTTTTCCTGCTGTTCCTTGTGGGTAAATGATCCTAAATGATTGCAGGCAGGCTCAGAGCTCTCCCTGGCACCGCTGCACACGGCTGATGAAGTTATTTGTGCAATGATGCTCTCAGCTCAGCCATACCCATCATTCTTGTCCTGTATCCCTGCACTCTGTTTCCCAGAGCTGCCTGGGGACCAGCAGTGGCACTGGCCAAGCAGAAACACAACAGCTCAGCCTGGGGGAGCTGTGCCAGTGTCACACTTGAGCTCCAGCTGTGACAAAGCTGAGCCCTTCTCCTGCCGCATTTCATCCACCAGAAATGTGTGTCAGCACAAGACGAATCACCCGCCACATAAATCCTGCCTGAGTTTTTCTTGGGGCTGTTTAAAGAGGAGATGGATTTCCTTTTCCTTTGCATCACTGTGCTGTGTTTTTCCTCAAAATTTGACAGCTCAGAAAGCAGAGTCTGGCCGTGATCTTGCAGGGCCTCGAGCTCCTGCTGTGCTGGTTCACTGAGGGGCTCTGAGGAGCTGCAGCTCTCTTAAAATACAAATTCCATGTGGGATCCATAAGAAAAAGCTTCTCCATCCCATCCAGAGGGATGCAAACAGTTCCACCCAAGCCCTGTGTGGTGACTGAGGGGCTCTGAGGAGCTGCAGCTCTCTTAAAATACAAATTCCATGTGGGATCCATAAGAAAAAGCTTCTCCCATCCCATCCAGAGGGATGCAGACAGCTCCAGCCCAGCCCTGGGTGTTTGTTTGAGGGGGTTTGTGAGGAGCAGAGTTTCAGCCGTGGCTCCTCTCATGCCTCCCCCAGCACAATCCCTGGGATTTGCTCTGCAGGTCACCTCCTGCATAGGGAAGGACAATCCCCAGGCAGCTGGGCTGTTGTTTTTGGGGAGATTTCCAGCACAAATGAGGGTCTTGTGGGAGGCTGAGGGAGCAGCCACGCTCCTCCCTTGTGCTCTGACTCAAAGAAGCTGCTTCAGCTGCCGAGCTGCGGCTGCCTTGAGGATGCTCTGATGGCTGATTCCTTGTCCAGGTCACCCCCTGTGTCACTCCTCTGGGTCCCTGGAGCTCCATCCTGTGTGCCCAGCACCTCAAACCCAGCAGGCAGGCAGAGGCTTTTCCTTAATCCCACTTTTTGGCTTTCCCAGCCCCACAGCGCCTGGATTTGGCATTAGGGAGGCACCAGGCTTCTCCAGCACCAGCACTGCCCTCCACACAACGATCAATGCACCTTTTCCCGTCCGTGCTTCCTTTTTCCCACTCTGTCTTTCCTTTGAATTTTCCTGCCACTGCTGGATTTGCATCCCAAGCTCCTGGGAGGCAGAGCCAACCCTTAGCAGAGGAGGTGCCAGCAGCACCACTCCATCTCCCCTGCTTCAGAGCCACCTTCTGCTCTCATTACTGATGTAAAAAATAAAAAAAAAAACAACAAACCACAACAAATCATTTTAAAGCAAGTTGGACAGTTTTCAATAAGACATGCAGACTCTGGCGTGAAAGTAACCTTTTTAATTCTGATTTTTTTTTTTTCTTTCTCTCTTCCCTCCTTGCTGTTCACAAACTAGGCTAGAATTACTTCCTGGCCCAAGGAAAACCCAGGCTCGTGGTTCAGTGAATTCAAGCGCGGTAAACTGGTAAGATGCATCCTGGTGCTTGCTGTTTCCTTTAACCCCCTGTCATATTTTACAGAGTAAAATGGCTCGTTGGCCCAAAGAACAGCCTTCCACATGGTATAGTCAATACAAGCGGGGGTCCTTGGTAAGTGGCTAACCCTGGCCCTGAATCAGAGCTTCTCACCTGCTTTGGTATGGCCACACTGCTGCCCTCTGCATGCTGGACTAACCCCCCTCGCAGGCACGGGGAGAGGTTTAGGGTGAAATCCTCTGAGAGAGAGCCCACAGCCACTGGAGGGGCTTTGTTCCAGTCTGCCCGACTGGGAACGTGGAAATGAGCTTTAGGAGGGGACACGGGGGAGCCTGGGGCAGGGACCCTGCACAGAGCCTTGCAGGAGCTCTGCGTCTCACGGGGAATCCTGCATCCCCCAAGGGAATCCTGCATCCCACAGGGAATCCTGCATCCCACAGGGACAGCTCTGCATCCCACATGGACAGCTCCATCCCACAGGGAATCCTGCATCTCGCAGGGAATCCTGCATCCCACAGGGACAGCTCTGCATCCCCCAGGGAGAGCTCTGCATCCCACAGGGAGAGCTCCATCCCACAGGGAATCCTGCATCTTGCAGGGAATCCTGTGTCTCACAGGGAATCCTGCATCCCACAGGGACAGCTCTGCATCCCACAGGGAGAGCTCCATCCCACAGGAAATCCTCCATCCCCTGGGGACAGCTCCATCCCACAGGGAATCCTGCATCTTGCAGGGAATCCTGTGTCTCACAGGGAATCCTGCATCCCACAGGGACAGCTCCATCCCACAGGGAATCCTGCGTCTTGCAGGGAATCCTGCATCCTCCAGGGAGGGCTCTGTCCCACAGGGACAGCTCTGCATCCCACAGGGAGAGCTCCATCCCACAGGAAATCCTCCATCCCCTGGGGACAGCTCCATCCCACAGGGAATCCTCCATCCCACAGGGAACTCTGCATCCCTCAGGGTGTTCTCCATCCCCCAGGGAGCTGCTGCTGTCTCCTCATCGGTGCCCGTTTTGGGGTCCCCATGTTGCTGCTGTCCCCAGCAGTGCAGCCCTACCCCAGCAGGTTTGTCACCTCCCCAGGGCAGGGCATTCCTGCAGTGCCCCAATTCCACCTTAAAGGACAAACAACCCGAGCCCCCCGCGCTGCTTCCCACCTTTGCCGCATTCCATCGCCACTAAAACACGTGTTGCTCTGGTTCTGCCCTCGAGGAGGACACGGCTTCTGGGGCTCCTCTGCATCGTCAGATCAGCCAAGGCTTCAGCCTCGTGGCTCCTTGGAGGGCAGCTGTTCCTAGCTTAATTACAGAGCACTTCATCAGTTCGTGTTCCAAGTCCCTCCACTTCTCCATCTCCCCCGCTTCTCTTTTTCCCAGCTCTCTTAGAGGCTCAGTTGCCAGCCTAGAGCTTAGGGCTTCTTCTTTTTTAGACAAAAACATTTCTGATGCTCTTTGGAGCTCTTTGTTCCATCTTTTTGTGTTGTCATTTTCTTGCTTTCTTTTTTGTTTTGTTTTGTTTTGTTTCCTGTCCTGCTTTTCTCTATTTGAAAAAATAAAAAAGCCACCAGCATATGGAAGACCTACCTAAGCAAACCACAAGACAGTCAAACGCACAGGCCATAAAAGTTTTATTCATTTATTTATTTAAAGATTAGCTCTGCTTTTGCCTCAGTCAGTCCTTGGAACCATGAGACTGGTAAATTAAACAGGCATTTGCCTGGTGGACCCAAAATCAGCTGAAATTTGTGTGTGGATGGGCAGAACCAAAAGGAGATTTGAGCTCCCCTCTGGGTGCGACTCTGCTCCTGTTACTGCATGGAGAAAATCCTGGTGTCTTGAGGGGCTGAACCCCTGGGGATCCCCAAAGCTGAGGGGAAGATTCCCAGTGCTGCCAGGGCCTCCGTAGAAATTCTGGGATTGCACAGCTGGGCAGGTGCTGCCTTTCTTCTGGAGACACCTGAAGTAAGAGGGACGCAGTAAAAATGAAATACAGCCCAACCAGCTGGGTTTGATGCTCCCACACCATCATGAATCAGTGCCACAGAGCACTTGGAGCCGATTCCTTTCCTTCCCTCAGGATGCAGCAGAGCTGTGTTTAGAGGGGTAAGAGTGCAGATGTTTTCCTCTGCTTCCCTTCTGTGTGTGTTACACACAATTCCCAGCAGCTCCAACGAGATATCCCATCCCCAATCTCATCCCATCCCAATCCCATCCCATTATCCCTCCCAGCCAGCACATAGAAAAGAGGAAAGGACTGGATTTTCCAAAATTCAGCAAACATCGTGCACAAAACCAACTCCCAGTGGCTCCAGCTGCAAAGCTGGGCCAGAGCTTCACAAAATCTGCACGGGTTGAACAACAAAATACCCCTTCAAAGGCAGCCAGGCTGCCAAGCAAGCACTGGTTTGAAATAAAACCAAAGCAGAGAAGGTCCTGCAGATCAATAGTGCCACACGGGGTGTGTGTGACAAGCTGTTGGCATTTTTTGTCCCCTTCCACGTGCTGGTGGTTTTCTGGTAGCTCCTCCTGGCATGCGTGGCTCTCTCCTGGTCAGTCACATTTAACTCTCAGGAGGACAGTGCAGCAGCGTCCTGACAACCGGTTGGTATCTCGATTTATTTGGATTATTCTCTTTGAGTTCAGTGTTTTATTGTGGTTACCAATCTCTTCTACTGTTTTCAGCCTGCACCACAACTCGAGGGTTCGTGGTACCTGGAGGAAGTCCACGCTGGTTGGGTGCCTGTGTTTTAATCCTGGTTGTTTCTAAAGAAACCCTCAGTCCCATCCAGGGCAGTCGTTCGGAGATGCCACCTCAAGCACAGCCAGTTCACACCTGAAAAACTCATTTTGTGGGCCGTGAAATCCCACAAAGTCCTGAATCCCCCAAGTGCTGGGATTTGGTTTCAATTATTCATTTTTTTTTGTAGGAATATATTCTCCTGCTTGGGAGAAAAAGGAGCCTGGTGGGCAGAATGGAGCAAATCCCAGTGCGCAAGACTGGGATTCACAATCCGTGTTCACAACAGGGCAGCAAATCCATTTTCCCTTTACCTGAGACAGCTTTTCCAAGCAGGGCAGCCCCCAGCCCTCACCAGCAGGGCCAGGAGTGCTGCAGATGGGAGCAAAGATGGCTTTAAAGCCCAGGAAAAACAAATGGGAGATACCCCAGGGTGTGCAGAACAAAACACCCCCAGCAGTCAGAAACTCGTGTCAGACAGCACAGGAAAATAAAGCCCTGAACCCTCATGGAAATTCACCTTCTCTTCAAACTGGAGAAATACACTCAATATTGGCTTAAACTTGAGGCATATCCCCAAATTTCCACCCTTTTGCAACCAGGCCTGAAATCCCCTCGCCTTTTTTTTTCTTTCCCTGCCCTCTTTAGATTTAATTTTTTGCTCACACCCTCAGTGCATCCAGCAGGAGAACAAAAAGTGAGAACACGGGGTGAGCAGAGCAGTGTCTGTGGTGACACTGGTGT
This sequence comes from Bombycilla garrulus, assembly GCA_013400315.1. NCBI lineage: Eukaryota > Metazoa > Chordata > Aves > Passeriformes > Bombycillidae > Bombycilla > Bombycilla garrulus. The sequence goes on along the minus strand of VXBU01017869.1, from coordinate 172,063 downwards.
CCTTTAGAGCCCCCAGTTCAGGAGCAGGGCCTGCTGGTGACACTGGTGTCCCTCAGAGCCCCTGTGTGGTGACACTGATGTCCCTCAGAGCTCCCAGCTACCGAGTGGTGTCTCTGGTGTCACTGCTGTCCCTCAGAGCCCCTGTGTGGTGACACTGATGTCCCTCAGAGCTCCCAGCTACCGAGTGGTGTCTCTGGTGTCACTGCTGTCCCTCAGAGCCCCTGTGTGGTGACACTGGTGTTCCTTAGTGTCCCTCAGAGGCCCTGGCTCAGAAGCAGTGTGTGCTGTGGTGACACTGGTGTCCTTCAATGTCCCTCAGAGCTCCCAGCCCACGAACAGTGTCTGTGGTGACATTGGTGTCCCTCAGAGCCCCCGGCTGTGTGTCCCTGTCCCTCACTGCCCAGTGTTGTCCCTTCTCCCTCTGTCCCAGCTCTCCTACGTGGACTCTGACGGGAACCCCATCGGCGTGGTGCAGATGACCTTCCTGCGGCTCCTGAGTGCCTCGGCCCGCCAGAACGTCACCTACAACTGCTACCAGTCGGTGGCCTGGCACGATGCCACCACCAACAGCTACGACAAGGCCATCCGCTTCCTGGGCTCCAACGACGAGGAGATGTCCTACGACAACAACCCCTACATCCGAGCTGCCCTCGACGGCTGCGCGGTACGTGGGGGCTCCTGCCCTTGGGGACACCTTGGGGACACCTTGGGGTGTCTTGGTTTTGAAAGACAGGTGCCTGCCAAGGAAGGCAGCAGCTTCTCTTGGAATAGAAAATGTAAAC
>VXBU01017869.1:152883-166435 GCA_013400315.1 Bombycilla garrulus | reverse complement strand
ACAGATTTTAATTATTTTTTTTTTAAATTCTTATTTTTCGGTTTTCCCAAGGATATCCCCGCCTTTTCCCAGTGGGAAGCAGAGCAGATTGTCCTCAGTGGCTGAACGTTTGTGGTGCTAATTTATGTAAATGTTGGGTGTCCCGAAGCCGTGGGGGTGCTGCCCACCCAGCAATCCCGGGAATTTGCAATTTTCCTGCTCTTCCCATTATTTTTTATTCCTTCCACGGCTCACAGCGTGCTTGACACCCTCTTCTTTTCCCCATTTATTTTTCCTCCTTGCTTGTTTTCCTTCTTCAGGTCTCTCAGCTGGAAAATAATTGTTGCAAGGTGGGTTTGTTTTTCTTTTTAAATTATTATTCTTATTCTTTGGCCTGGAGCGTTCAGCTCATGGGGGATTTTTTTCACCACGAAGGAAAAGACATCACATTTACTGTGAAAAAAAACCTATATATGATGTCTTTTCCCCCCTCCTGCCCAAATTGAGAGCAGCAGCATCCGAGGAAGGGAGAAAAAGCTTTTTTGAGGTGCTTTTGGCGGCCTGGAGGAGCCGTGTCCATCCCTCTCCCTTTTCCTCCTGTGCTCTCCCTCACTTTAGGGAATTTTTAAAAAAAAAAACCAAAAAGGTGCTACCCTACAAAACTGCAGACTCCGGCAGCAGAGCAGTGAAAAGGAATTTAGGATAATAAATAAGGAATTCAGCTTCTCAGTCACCGTGGCAACAGCGGGAAGGGCAGGGAAGGTTGCACATCCCAGCAAAGCCATATCCTGATTTTTGTCCACACCTGTGTGTCTGCCCAGGTCATGGGATTCTGTTCTCAATTTTCTCATCAAGGGAGCTTTTTTTTTTTTTTTTTTCCTTTGTTTTTTCTGCTTGAAGAAGAAAAAAAAAAGAGAAAAAAGGAAAAAGAATAAAAATTTCCTCTGTTGAATTCCACAGTGTTGTAATTGTACTGAGCTCCAAACTGTTCCGATCCCCCCCAGACCACTTAGCTACGGTATATTGCAATAAAATTACTACTTGTATTTGCAGACCTTCTTTTTGTGTAATTTTATTTCCCTCCTCCCCTTAATATATATTGACTTGAACAAATGTTGATAAGAAAAATAAAACCTATGGAAAAAAAAAAAAAACAGCCCAACTTTTAGTACATAAGGCCCCTTTTTAAAATATAGTGTCAAATGCCGTATTGTACATTTCTTCAAAGTCCAATAAACATGTCATAAAATTTAAGTGTAATGCCCATAAGAGCTATTTTTAAATATTTTAAACCTGTGTAATAAAGGAATAAATGTAATAGATTTTTTTTTTCAATAAATCAAGTTTACTGTTTCCACCTAAACCCCCGTGATGTGAATCACTTCTTGGAGTTGATTGCAGCGAGATTTCCCCAGGACCCCCCTGCCCTGTGGAGTCTGGAAAGTTCATCTGAGGAGCAGTGGAAGTGCTTAAAGGTAAAGAAATATTGTAAAATAAAATCCAAACCCATCACGGGGAAAAATTCCAGGCCTGGCATATTTTATTTTGGTTTTGTTTTGTTTTGTTTTTTCCTCAGTGAGAAATTCCAGTGCAAAAATCCGACCTGGTTTGGGTGGCTGGGATGTGGAGGAGAAGATTGTGTGGCCACCAGCTCTTCACCTTCACAGCAGCAGAAACATCACCAGAGGAGCTTTTCTCTTGCTGATCTTCTCATCCCGACACAAATTCTGGAAAAAAAACCCAAATTCCAGCTTCTTGGTGAGCTCCTCAACCCCCAAATTCCACATTCTTGTCCCCAGGGCGGAGGGAAACGCCAGGGGGACACTTCGCTCATCCTCTCCTCCTCCTCCCCTGCAGGTTTCACTCCAGATCCTCTGGAATTCCCTGTGGGAATCTCCACCAGATCCCTGTGGTGCTCGGGAGCTTCTTCCCACCCTCTCTGCTGGGAGCTGCAGTTCCAGGAGTTTCTGGGCGCTCAGGAGGTGACATTTGGGGCACGGCAGGGGGGTCAGGGCCACAGGGCCAGATCTGCACGAGGCTCGCGTGGCCAAGCCAAACTCTGCGTCCTAAAAAGTTCTGCCTTTTGTTCTTTGGCCGCAGGGGATCTCTGGTGATCTTCATTCTTTGCTGCAAGGTGCCCAGAGAAGGAGCCAGAGTCTCAGGATGGGTTGAAATTAAAGATCAGGCAGGGAACATCTTCCACAGCCCGGGGTGCTCCAAACCCTGTCCAACCCGGACCTGGAATCGTTTAATCTTTGGCTGTTTAGTCTGTCGTGAACTTCTAGGAGTGGTTTTGGGAAATCTCGGGGTATTATGGCCAAATCCTCATCCAGATGGACCCCAGAAATTCAGAGGTACCACAGCTGCAGGAAGAAATGAGGGGAAAAATAACTTTATTTACTTAAAGCTGGCTGGAAATACTTCACTTGGACCTTGGTCATGCCTCAAGGTGACCCCAGCCCCGTCCCAGCAGTTGTGATTTGCACTCAATCACTGCTGCTCGCAGCAAAAGCCTCAGTGCTGAGGGAGCTTTGATCTGCTATTAGGGAAAAACAGAGATCTGAGCAGAGATCTGACTGCTTCTGGCACTGCCAGACACAGGAGCCGCGGCTTTCACCTCTTTTCCTACAACAAAGGCCGTGATTTAGTGCTCCACTCCAAAGCTGTAACTCCAGAGCTGTGACAGGTGAAATACTGAGGGGAATTCGCAGAAGAAAGAGCAGCAGATTAAGGAGAGAGAGCGTGAGCGCCCAAACCTGCTCAGTTCTGGGTGAGGATTGGGGCTGCTCATCCCAAATCCCAGCAGCAGCCCCTCCCCACCTCAGGGAGCCTCCGAGGGCAGGGCCAGGAGCCCAAAGTTTGGGATGAGCAAAGAGGATGGAAAGCAGAGAGCTCAGCGGGCAGGGGGAGCAGAGCAGCACCGGCCCAGGAGGAGGAATTGTCCAAGGGCAGCTGATCCAGTGGGGTTTGCACGGATTTTAAAAGAGGCGAGGGGAGGCTGCAGGGTTTGGGGCTGCTGGTCTCCCTTGTCCTGTGGGGAGTTTTATTCTAAATGCTCTGGGCTGGGATTTCTGCCCTGGGCTGAGATGCTGGGATTTCGGCCCTGAGTTGGGATTTTTACCCTCAGTTCGGATTTCAGCCCTGAGTTGGGATTTCTGCCCTGAGCTGGGATTTTTATCCTGGGTTAGGATTTCTGCCCTGAGTTGGGATTTTTACCCTGAGTTAGGATTCCTGCCCTGAGCTGGGATTTCTGCCCTGAGTTGGGATTTTTGCCCTGAGTTGGGATTTTCATCCTGAGTTGGGATTTCTGCCCTGAGCTGGGATTTTTATCCTGGGTTGGGATTTTCATCCTGAGTTGGGATTTTTGCCCTCAGTTGGGATTTTTGCCCTCAGCTGGGATTTCTGCCCTGGTCTGGATTCCTGCCCTGCTGTGTGAGGAGAGCAGGTGAGGCCTGCAGAGTTTTCCCTGAGCAGTTCCCTCAGTTCCCCGTTCCCTGAGCTGACCCAGGCTCCAGGATGTGTCCATGTGCTCCCCATTGCATCCAGGGTAAAACTGTGGGATTTGCTGCTGTGGGATTTGCTGCCTGCCTGTGGAATGGGAATTGTTCTTTGGGTTGGTTCCCAGCCCTGCTCTAGAGGAAGAGGCCCAGCCCCTTGTGCTGCTCTCTGACAGCGACTCCCTGGTTTTATCTTGGATTCCCTTGGCTTCCTTCAGTTGGACTCCATCATCTTGAGGTCTTTTTCAGCCTAAAAATTTCGTGATCTGCCTGGTGCAGCACTGGCTGTCCCTAAAAAAGCCCATCCCACACGATTTGTGGGAGTGGGATGGAGAACAGACAACAGAGGCTGTGACCAAACCCAGCTCCCCCATCCCTGCAGGGACCAGCACGTTCCAGTTCCTCCTGGGAGCCGGGAAAGGGCACCAGGAGCACAGACCCACTCAGGGTCACTCTGCCATCACAGATTTCGCTCTCCACAAGAAATCACAGCTCTGCTTGGGATGCTCCTCCCCCGTCTCCTTAAATCCTGTGTTTACGACAGGCTGGTAAAAATAAAAACGGCCAAAAGAGGAGCGTTGGCACCGATTACATTTAGAGACCAGATCCCGGGCGTGCCCTCGCTGTCCTGGTGAGTTTTGGCAAACAGGAGGAGCCGTGAATGGGTTTTGTACAAAGGCTTGAGCACCCTCAGTGCCACCAGAGCTCTCCTGGAGAGACAGGAACAGCAAGTGGGAGGCTGGAATGAGGAGGGGAGAGGATTCTGCATGAATTAGCATGGAGAAAATATGCAAATTGTTGGGTAGAGTGAGGCTCTCACGGCATTCAAAGGAGCTGGAGCTATTCTTGTCCTTCAGCTGCTTTTTGTCCTGCATCTTCTCCCAGCCGGGCTGGATTTGATGGGGATTTATTTTTATTAATTCTCAAGCAAAAGAGTAGAATTGATCTGACCCACAGCTCTGGGAAAAGAAAAAAAAAATAAACCACAAATGTCTCACGTCTTCCTGTGAGAAAAAACAAGAGAGCTGGAGGTGCCTCTGGCAGCTCAGCACCACCTGTAAATTAATCTGCAGAGTGCCCAGAAAAGCTGCTGCAGCGCAAGTCAAATGTGTCCCCTCTCTTCACACCTTGCCCAGGAGCTCTGCCTCTGCAAATTTCTTTCCATCCAGACAATTCCCATGTTTTTTAAATATATATATTTTTTACCAGGACTGCTCAGTGCTGCGTGTGTCACCCGGCACCAGGAGCCCGGTGTCCCTGTGCCATGAGGGGGTGGGAAGTGAGAATTTATCACCTTTATGATCAATTATTAGGATGAATTATTGCGTCCCTGCATAATCTGGATTTCCCTTCATTTTTATTTTCTTCCCACGTGCTTTTCCTTTAAGGCAAGAGCAGCTTTGGAGGCCAAGCTGGGCTGATGCTCCCGACCTCTGTCAGGGCTGTTCTCTTGCCACTGTGACCCAAAACCAGCCTTGCAAACTCTGAATCAACTCTGAATCAACTCTTAATTCATCCTTCCCTCAGCACTTCCAGCTCTGGGGAATCCAATCCCTGTGCACATCAAGAGGATCTNTTTAAATATATATATTTTTTACCAGGACTGCTCAGTGCTGCGTGTGTCACCCGGCACCAGGAGCCCGGTGTCCCTGTGCCATGAGGGGGTGGGAAGTGAGAATTTATCACCTTTATGATCAATTATTAGGATGAATTATTGCGTCCCTGCATAATCTGGATTTCCCTTCATTTTTATTTTCTTCCCACGTGCTTTTCCTTTAAGGCAAGAGCAGCTTTGGAGGCCAAGCTGGGCTGATGCTCCCGACCTCTGTCAGGGCTGTTCTCTTGCCACTGTGACCCAAAACCAGCCTTGCAAACTCTGAATCAACTCTGAATCAACTCTTAATTCATCCTTCCCTCAGCACTTCCAGCTCTGGGGAATCCAATCCCTGTGCACATCAAGAGGATCTTCCCTGGAATTGCTGGATTCGGGCTCTTGCTCTGAAAACCCATTTTGCTTTTGGTCTGAGGAGTTTAGTGCGCTGCACTTTTATTAACGGCACCAATTACCACTTCATTTATTCCTTCGAACTTCTCTGCTTGCAGATTTTTCCCCTCCTGGGGCAGCAAGGAGATTTTCTCCAGAGGCCCAAACCTGCAGCCCCTGCCTGCAAAACCAAACCAAACCAAAACCAAAACCAAACCAAAACCANCCAAACCAAACCAAACCAAACCTCGCGACTCCCGGCTCTCCTCAAACAGCCCCGAGCAAAAACAAACACCCCGAAGAAATCAAGCACACGGAAAGCAGCTGTTCCCTCCTTCAGAGAGGAGCCAAGTGCTTGTTCCTTCAGAGATGCGGAACGAGGGGAGCTGTGGAGCGCTGAAATTACATCTTGTAAGGCGCCCCTGCTGCACAGCTGAGCGGCCACAGCCAGCGCGGCAGCCCCGGGACGCCGTGTTCTCATCCTGCCTAATTATTAATATGTTAATTTGACAATGAGATGTTGTTCTTTGTGGAAAATTTCCTGCCCCGCGCTTGGGTTTTTTTGGGTTTTGTTTTTTTTTGTCAGCTGCTTCTCAGCTCGCAGGTTTTTTGTGCTCGCTGTGTTCTCAGCCCGGGCAGAGCAGAGCTGAGGGATCTTTTTGGCACATCCCTGGAAGTGTCCAAGGCCGGGTTGGATGGGGTTTGGAGAGAGCTGGGACAGTCACGGTGTCCCTGCCCATGGTGAGGATGGGCTCTAAGGTCCCTCCAAACCAAAACATTCCGGGATTCTCTGATTGTCCAACACAAACCATCCCAGGATTCTCTGATTCTCCAAAGCAAAACATTCTGGGATTCTCTGATTCTCCATCCCAAACCCTTCTCTGATTCTCCATCCCAAACCATTCTGGGATTCTCTGATTCTCCAACCCAAACCCTTCTCTGATTCTCCATCCCAAACCATCCCGGGATTTTCTGATTCTCCAACCCAAAACATTCTGGGATTCTCTGATTCTCCATCCCAAACCCTTCTCTGATTCTCCANTCCAACCCAAACCATCCCAGGATTCTCTGACTGTCCAAACCAAACCATTCCAGGATTCTCTTATTCTCCAACCCAAAGCATCCCAGGATTCTCTGATTGTCCAACCCAAACGATCCTAGGATTCTCCATCCCAAACCATTCTGGGATTCTCTGATTCTCCATCCCGGGATTCTCTGATTCCCTGAGCATTCCCAGGTGCCCAGAGAGCACCAAGTGTTTGTGCCTTTTTTTCAGTTTAAAACTTCACCTGTTCAGCTGAGCAGGGACCAGGAGCTGCCACAGGTGCTCTCACACATCCCAGGTGTGGTGCAGAGCCCGATCTCTTCAGGATTGTGGCACAAATTCACACCCAAAGGTCTCCTGAGGGCTCCCAGATGGAAAATTTTCTGAGTGCCTCCCTTGAGCCCCCAGAGCTGAAGGTTGGACCCCACCCGCTCCTCAGTGCCACCAGCACGAGGCTGAATTTCAGGAGGGCCACTCAAAAAAACCCAAAATTGTTCATTTTTAGGATTTCCCTTCAAGCAGCCTGATCCAAGACCCTGTTGAATTGGAAATCAAAAACCTGCCAGCCTCGAAATGTTAATTAAGACACACAACAGGGAGAGAGGGGGGAGAGGGAAGGAGGGGAATTCCATTCAGGAATTATCTGCTCCACCAGGCTCCCACACACATCCATCATTTTTTGGGGAGGGGGAAAGCAAGAAATTAAATCCAACCCCACAGGAAGTTTGTCCAGCACCGTGGATTTAATTTCCCAACTTGCACCAGGCAAAGATTAACCTTGCTGAAGGGCGCCAGCGGAGCGGGGAGGAATGTACAAATTAATCCCTGCTCTGAGTTTCTTCAGGAGGAAACACTGAGCAGGATGAAATATTTATTGTATATAAATACCTGCTTCCCCACCTCCCCCATTTCCTCTCCTGATCTGCATTTCCAGCAAAGCCACTTGGCCCAGTGAGAGTGCAAGGATTTGTTTTTCCTCCTGGATGAGGAGGAAAGTTTGAGGAATAATTCATTTGCCAACTCCATTTTTTTTCCCTCCCCTCCCAAGATTGATACCGTGGCACTTAAAGGGGAGAAAATCAAGTTGTGCTGATCTATGGCCAGCCACTATTTATTCTCACAGAACCTCATCTGCAATTTTCCTCAGCGTCCTCAGAATTAAAATCCCTTTGCAATCTCTGCAGCTGGCTGCAAATGTGCCATTCTCTGCCTCCCCTCCTCAGATGTCTTTTCCCTGGGATCGGGGCACGCCGTTATCCCTGATGTGATTCTGCTTTACATTCCCATGCTCGTGGGGTTTTTTGGACCATAAATAACGTTCCTGTGCAGCTCAGGCAGAATCATTCTGAGGGTTTGTTGGGTGGTTTGTTGTTTTTTTTTTTTCCTTTTCTTATTCTTTCTTTCCCTTTCTATCTTTCTTCCTCCAGCTCTGCCAAGGGGTGATGAATTCATCGTTTCTTCCCCCGTAGCAACCGCCAACGCGCAATATGGAGCCCGTTCCTTCACACCTGGGGTTTGGGCTCGGGGGTGACCCTGCAAACAGCAAAACAATCCTTTTTCCCCGGATCCTGAGCTTCCTGGGAGGAGCAGGAACAGAACAGCCTGGAACAGAATCCTTGAACCCTCAGCACTCAAACCCTAGAAAGCAGCAGAGGGGCCTGGTGTCTCTGTGTTGTCCCCGCTTGGGGACATTGTTGGAGCAGATGAAGATGAAAGCTGAGTTTTTTTAGAGATTAATATTTTTTCCACGGATATTCCTCCTTGATGTGCCCTCTGGATCCTGCCCCAGCCTCCTGGAGCAGAGGTGTGGCAGCAAGGCTGGCTGGCTGCAAAACATTCATTTTTAGATTATTTTTTTTTCTCTGATTAGAAATAGAAAAGCACCTGAAAATAGCTGGAGATGAACCATCCCACCAGGTCCTTGCAGCTCTTGATTCCAGGAACGTCTCCAGGTCACCAATCCCACCTGCTGCCCTCGGATTGCTGAATAAATTGTGCTCAGGGTGAGGAAATGGCCTGGAGTGGTGCCAGGAGCGGGTTAGAGTGGAAATTAAGAAAGATTCCTTCACTGAAAGTGTTGCTGAGTGCTGGGAAAAGCCGCGCAGGGAAGAGGTGGAAAGGTTTACAGGTGTGGCACTCAGGGACACGGTGACGTGTGGCCTGGCCAGCGCTGGCTTCAAGGCTGTGATGATTTTCCAGGGTTTTTCCAGCATTGATGATCCCGTGATTCCATCCCCAGCCCTGGATCAGCCCAATCCCGCCTGGGGGCCGCACTGAGGGGACACTGAGGGACAGGAGCTGCTCCGGGACAGATCCCAGGTGGCTCCAGCTGAGACAGGGGCGTCAGGACCCCCAAAATCCGCCCCAGCATCGCTGCAGAGCTGCTGGAGTGGACTCAGTTCATCCTCCCGCTGCTCCAGAGCTTTCCTCCTGCTGCCCGCGGATGGGGAGAACCCCCTGGCTCCACCAGGACGGATTTCCAGATGTTTGGGGGATCCCCACCTCGAATTTCCAGCAGGAATTTCCAGCAGAGGAAACTGAAAACCCCTGTGCCGTCCCCCGCCCGAAAATGCTTCGCTGGGGCGGATCCAGCGCCCTCCACACGCCTCTATTCCGGTTTTTTTTTTTAAAAGCCCAAGATTTGGCGTTGTTTTGTCTCCCGTTTTGCGAAGTTAATCGGATTGGCGAGCACAGAAAGGAGCTGTCAGGGGAAGCAGCTGCCGAGCAGCACAAAGCTGGGTGTGTAATCCCAGCTTTACCCACAGCCTTATTAAGATCGAGATGTCTCATTTCCAGCTGGATTTCACAGCAGCTTTGGTGATTTCTCCCTTTCACCCCCTCCTCTTCCCAACATTTTATTTTATTTTATTTTATTTTCCCCTCATACAATTCACCGCTTTTCACTGAGGGGAAGGAGTTTGGTCGAACACGTGTTGCACTGAGCAACATCCTCAATTTAAATGGAAATTCTATCAACAACAAATGTTCTCTCTCATTCCTCGCTCGGGGACGGGCTTGGAAATATCATTCAGAGAACCAAAAAAAACCAAAAAAAAAATTAAATAAAACCACCAGAGCTCAGAGCCAGCACGAGAACGACCCCGGCCCTCTGGCAGGGCCAATCACAGATAATAAAAAGCACATTTGTTGCAGCTGAGATGGTGCAAACGAGCTGGAGGAAAGAGGAGTTCGGGAATCGGGGCTGAAAAATCAGATGGAGGGCGAGGGGAAGTGGGAAGCTCGTTATGGAGGGGCTGAGATCATTTATTGCAGCAGCTTTGGGATGGAAATAGGGGCAGGGAAAAAGCCAGGAGCCTGGAGCAGCTCCTGGAAGGAATTTTGAGTGGTTTGATCAAGAGAATGAGGAATTTAAGGTGGATAAAGGGACCACAGGCAGGGCTGAGTCCCAACCTGTTGCCCTCTCCGAGTCCTGTTCTCTTTTCCCATAATTAATTCATTATTTCAAGCCTGATTTTCCTGTGTCAGGTAAAGCTGGGACTGTAACACTTTCCTACTTGGAAAAAACCTGAACATAACCAACACTGAGAAGCTAAATGGGGTTAAAATGTATTTGTCCCTTTCTCCAGGGAGAAAACCTATGAAAAAATATTCAATTTTTCCATCATCACTCAAAAACCCAGAAATCTTCAGAAATTACTCTTTTCTGCTTGGGAAACTTTCCCAAATGAGAAACTTCGCCAGGTGTCCCTAATGTTAAAAATCCATTTACTCCTAAAAGAGATGCTTTGAGGGAAATTTTTCAGCTGGCTGTAAAAATAAATCACCGAGGATTGCTGCCTTTGAGCGGTGAGATTTCCAGGGCTGGGCAGGTGATTTAGAGGGGATGGGAGGAAGATGATTTTTGACCGCAATCCATGAAGCAAGTCCTGGGCTCCCTGCAGCTGCAACCTCAGAGGATCAGAGCCATGGATTTATTTCCTTCTGGGATGCAGAGTTTTGTTTGGATCAGCTCTTTTGGGGTGCAGGGAGAGGCAGCCAAGCCTCCCCAATCCCCCATTTCCTGCTGTGACCGGGATCTCGCTGCTCCCCTCTGTTTTCCGGAGCCAGGATTCCAGGAGCAGAGGTAAATCCCATCCCAGGTGGGTATCACTGAGCTCAGAGTGACTGAGTTGGGAGGGATAAACATATTTTCCTGTTTTTATGGGGTTCATTTATTCATTTCAGCTCTGCGCTCCCAGTCCACACCTCAGGGCAGGTTTCTCCTCTGAGGCTCCAACTCCTCCAAAATAGGGAAAAAAAATCAAAAATCCCCAGTCCCTGCCCAGCTTTGGGGTGTAGCTGCTTTTCTAAATCCGTCGCGCTTCGTTTGTCACGGTGATGGATCCGCTGCCCATATGTTTAAATACCACGGCAACGCAGCCTGGCAAATATCTGCTCACCCAGGAGGAATCATTTTGCTTGACAGGCAATCAAGGCAGGATCAGTATTTTTTCCTCGTCATCACCAGCTCTGAGAGGCTTTGGAGAAGTTTCCACATCCTCCTCCCCGTGTGGGGCCTCACCATTTGCTGCCGCCGGGGTCAGAGCAGTTTTGTTTTTTTTGCAGAACCCATCACCTTGCCCTGAAATAACCCAAGCAGGGCCTTCCCCCTCTCCGAGCCATAAATCCCAGCAGGAAAAATGAAATGTGGGAGCTTTCCAAGCCCCAGCGAGGCTGGGATGACGCTGGGTTTGTCAATCCCAAAGATGAAGCTTTGCCCTTTCTGAGCCCGTGGCAAAATGAAACAAAATCACCTCAGCGTCCGCCTGGCCTGAGCTGGAAGAGCCACCTGTGTGAAATAAAAGGCTTTGAGGAGCAAAGGAATCGATTTTATCCAGAGTTGTTTTTTCTCGGAGGCTGAGGGATGGATCTGCCCTGCCCCGGTGCACATCCGTGGTTAATAACTGGAGTTTTCAGCATGAAATACTGGGGGAGAAAAACTGCATTTTCATCATTTCATTACAGAGAGGGAAGGAGCGGCACTTCCCGAGGAGCACGAGAGCTGTGAAAGCTCTTCAACACCTTTAGTTCCTGTGTGGCATCTGCTGATATTTTATTTTTGGCACCTATCAAGCATCTATTATCCCTGCTGAGATTTTACCCTGGCGTGTTTGCGTTTTGGAAAAATAAAACCCACAAATAATGAAGAAATGCCGGCGGCAAATGGAATAAAATGCAGATTCTTCTGGGCCTGGAGCTGCAAAGCGAAGGATTGTTCCACCGACAGGAAAGCTGGGGATTGAGGGGAATTTCAGCCACCCAAAGAGTTTTCAGAACCTATTCCTTATTCCAAAATTAGTGACTGGATCAAGTGGGAGAACCTCCCCACCTCAGGGCAGCCCTTTCCACCGATCCAAAGCGCCGCTGGGATTTTTCACAGAGTGAGGAACGAGGAAAGGTTAACGCATTATTAAAAACTTCATTAATATGTTAATGATGGAGGAAAAAATCTGCTAAAACTCATTTCCACCCCATCACCTCTTCCCCTGTGCGAAACTACCCGGGCTCGGGGCTAAATGACTTTTTAAAGGGTCAGGGAACGGCTTGGAAAAGACCTTAAAGTTCTTCCAGGGGTTAGGAGACACCTTCTGCTACCCCAGGACACCTCCCGGGATAGGGCAGCCACAATTTTTATTCTTTCCTCAGATTTTCAGGCTTCCTGGGAGAATTTGCTCTGGTTGGAGCTTCCAGGGATGGATCCAGAAAGCTTCCAAGCAGGTGAAGAATTTTCCTTCTGAGGATCACGCGAGGATCGCACACTCGGTTTTCCCGAGCTGGCAGCCAAGGAGGTCAAGGCGCTGTTCCTGCCCGGTTTTCCCGATTTTCCCAACAGGAATGGGCAGCCAGGCAGGGAAGGGGCATGGGGCTGTTCCTGCCCAGTTTTCCTGATTTTTTTCCTGGCAGGAATGGGCAGCCAAGGAGGTCAAGGGGCCGATCCTGCCCAGTTTTCCCGATTTTTCCGGTAGGAATGGGCAGCCAGGCAGGGAGGGGCTGTGGGGCTGTTCCTGCCCAGTTTTCCTGATTTTTTTTCCTGGCAGGAATGGGCAGCCAAGGAGGTCAAGGGGCCGATCCTGCCCAGTTTTCCCGATTTTTCCGGCAGGAATGGGCAGCCAGGCAGGTAAGGGCCAAGGAGCTGCTCCTGCTCAGTTTTCCTGATTTTTCCTGGCAGGAATGGGCAGCCAGGCAGGGAGGGGCTGTGGGGCTGTTCCTGCCCAGTTTTCCTGATTTTTTTTCCTGGCAGGAATGGGCAGCCAGGCAGGGAGGGGTCAAGGGCTCTATCTTGCCAAGTTTTCCTGATTTTTCCTCACAGTCTGTCCCCAGAGCTGAGCGGGAAAAGCAGCGGGGATGTTCCTGTGGACGGGGCTGAATTCCAGCCGTGGCACGGAGTTCTCACCCTCCTTTGCTCGGAGGAGTTCTCTCATTGCCGAGCTGCTGCTGACTCATTTATTCACGGCTTTCAGGCGGGCTAAATATACCCCAGCACCAAGGAATGGTGCTCTGGGTGTCGGGAATGAGGGGGAAAAGGGAGAAAAAGGCAGAGGAGAGAGCCTTGCAGGGCTCAGCTTCACACCCAGCCTGAGGTTTGCCGGGATGGGCTGCAAATGAAATCATGTCCAGGAAAGATCGATGTTTTAAAGGCTTCTTACTGGAATTTGTCGTGGTTCCAGCTCCGGGGAAGGGTGAATTTCTAAGGAATGGCGATCCTGGCTGTCAGCACAGAGAGGAAAAGAAATTTTGGGCTTTTTGCCATCTTTTCCTTGCACGCCATCAGAGCTCTGTGTGCACCAGCCTTCACAGAGCCCCAGAGTGCTTTGGGTTGGGGACCCTAAAGCTCACGGGCAGGGACACCTGGGGTGCCAAACCCTGTCCAGCCTGGCCCGGGACACTCCAGGGATGCAGGGGCTGCTCTGGGCACCTGTGCCAGGCCTCACCACCCTCCCAGGAAACAATTCCTCCCTAAAGTCCGCTGTAAATCTCCCACCTTTGTCCCACCATTCCATGCCAATTCGCTCTCTGTGGGGATCTCCTTTGCCCCAGGAGACCCCA
>VXBU01017869.1:126118-147917 GCA_013400315.1 Bombycilla garrulus | reverse complement strand
GGAGGTTGGTTGGTTCTGAGGAGGTTGGTTGGTTCTGGGGAGATTCATTCTGAGGAGGTTGGTTCTGAGGAGCCTGGTTCTGAGGGCGTTGTTTGGTTCTGAGGGGGTTGTTTGGTTCTGAGGGTTTTTTTTGGTTCTGAGGAGCCTGTTTCTGTTTCACTCAGCACCGTGGGCACAAGGACCATCCCACCTCCCCATTCCAGGCTGGGAATTCCTGCCTGGGGGATCCATGGTGTTCTGGAGTCAGGGGATGCTGTCCCAGCCTGTGCCGGGATTCAGCCTGGGAAAAGCCACCTCATTCCTGTGGGGACACAGCCCAGCTCGCCTGATCAGGGAGAGGTGGCTCCTGTCCCTTTTCCCAGGAGCAGATGACACCACCACGGTTGCAGCTCCTTTCCCCAGACGGCTCCTGTCACTTGGGGCATCTCCGAGCAGAGAAACCCTCCTGCCGTGGCTGCTCCAAAACCCCCTCAATTTCCGTCCCTTTGGCTTTTTCTCCCAACAAAAAAATGAAACAAAAATGAGTGCATAAACGCGGGACAATTATCACTCAATTAATTCCTCTCCTGTCGCCATAACACTCTGTTTGACCTTATTCACAGTTACTTGATCTTCAGCTCTTTAATATTTCAGCTGACCTTTTGGGCTGCAGAGATGCTGCCGCTTCTCCCCAGATTTCCAGAGCCAACCTGTGCATCCAGTGGCCCCAGCCTCATTTATCATTCCATTTCAGGTGTCAGCAGAGCTATTATTCAAATGGCTGGCCGCACATGTAATCAATCTTTAATGAAACAATAATTGCACCTTCCCCTCCGCCAGATCTCTGCCTTTCTTCGAGGTATCTTGTATATTAATTATTGAAAACAAGGGTGTTTTACCAGCAATAAGTTGTGTTTCATCAATCAGGAGGGTTTTAACTGGGAGATTTATGACCTTTGGTTTCACAGAGGAGCAGGAAAACAGCAGCTCCTGTTGCTCTTGGTCTCACCTTGTGATTCCTGGAGGTTTTTTTCCCGTTGCCAAGAAGCAGAAGTCTGGGATCAAGGGGCTGCTGGCAACAAAGAGGTGACAAATGAACACGAGAGAGCGTCCCTGTGCAAAACCCCCCTGCTCTGGACGAGGGGATGCTGTGACAAAAGAAAGGGAAAGCACCAGAAAATCCATTTGTAAAGAATTCAAATTTGCAGTGTTGCCCGAATTGGGGAGGGTTAATTCAGAGACACCTGGTACTAAACCAGGTTTCTTCAGGTGAGGCTCCTCATTGCTTTTGCCCCATAAAACCCCAGCAGCTGCTGGGTTTGAGTTTCTTTGCAAGCTGAGAAGGCACAGGGGATCAGGTGCAGGTAAGCCAGGAGGTTTAGTGCTGGTAGCATTTAGAAAATGAAAGGGGAAAAAAAATAAAATAAAAGGCTGAGCGAGCTTTAGGTTTTAAAAAATTAATTAGAATAATAGGGTTGGGTTTTTTTAATGAACATGAACAATTTCTGTGAATTTATAGACTTCTCTGTCTAGAGAAGAGTCATGAGAAAAATTGAGGTGTACCACTGCTTGGTTTGGTGGTGAATTATTTGGTGTTGGAGGAATATTTTACCAGTGGAAGGAGGGAGTGTGGCAAGTGCTGCTCTTGGTCCTTGTGTGTGTGTGTGTGTGCAGCAGAGCCCTGCTCCCTCTGCAGCAACAGAGGAGTTAACGCTGAGAAAGTTGCTCTTACAGCCTCTATTTTCTCAGTACAACATTATTTTATTTGTGTGGGTTTTTCTCACCTTGTTTGCAACCTTCAGCGGCGATTTAACGGGGCATTTGTAGGGGTTTTTTTTATTTTCTTTCTTCCTGAAATTACCATCAGCCTTGCTGGGGTTGGGCAGGCAGCAGCCGGGGACTCTGAGCTGTTTGCAGCTCTACCCCAGAGGAGGAGGGAGAGGAAAACGAACCCTTCTATTTATGCAGCGACTCTAATGATGGTGGGGAAAGGTAAATATGTGAACAACGCGCGTCTGTTTGCCTCTGCTGTGACAACGCAGCGCTGGGGGAGCGATTGCTCCTGTTGTTGAGTTTCCCTCCCGTTTATTGACTTTCCGCGCTGCATTGAGGCAGCTCTCGCTTCCCACCCCCGACCGTGATGGATAAAGTGATGGATAAAGTGATGGATAAAGTGATGGATAAAGCAGCTCCCGGAGCAGGGAGAGCTTGGCGCAAGGGCTGTGCGTGCGGTTTGGGGGTTGTTTTTCTTCCCCCCAATATTGTTTTCCTGCGATTCCCGCTCTGGGCTGCCCTGGTTCAAGGTTTCCCTTTGTGTTCGGTGTCCGGGATAAAGCGGGAATTGAGGAGCAGCCTCAGCAGGGAGGGCGATGCGAGCAGCACAGCCACGCATTTTTCTCCATCCTGAAATTCCCATTTCCCACCTCCTCAAACCCCCATTTGGAGCAAGGAGTTCATCTCCTCTCCTCTCTCCCCCAACTTTGGATCTGGTCAGGTTGATTAAATTGAGGATTTTTCTTATTCCTCCTGAGTTTGGATCCCAGGCTGGGCCACGTCCATTCCAAGGTGTTTCCAGCCTCAGCTGTGGGGAATTACCTCTGGAACAAAGCTGCAGGTGGGAAGGAAAAAAAAATATTTCAAGCATTCTGCAGGCACAGGATTAGTTAGTGCAAGGCTAAATCCCACTAATTTAAAAGCCTGGATTGCAGGGTGATAAATGGCCCAGCTTCCTGTATTGTTTGATAATGAATTGTTTGAATTCTGTTGTATTAAGGGGTGGAAAAACCAGCAAGATAGAAGAGGAATGCCCTTTTCCTTCTGTGTGCACTGAACTCCATTTGTTGGGAAAGGATTTATGGTTTTCATCATAATTTAATTCTAAAACATATCACTTAATTAAAGGGATTTATTAAAATCCTCTGGCAGTGCCTTTTTACGATTAGCCCAGGACTCAGACCCTGAGTGTCAGGGAGAAAATTCATCAATTGATTTGTTGAACTGCACAGGTCTCACCCCCCTCCCTGCTCCGGCTGAGTCAGGGTGGAAGAAAGAAATCCATAGTCAAAAGCCTAAAAATCTCCAGGATGGATTGGTTTGCTGATTCCATCCATTTTTCCCTCCCCCTCTGCCTGGGCTTCTCGAGGCTCTGTTAATGAGCAGATTAATATTGATGCTGGAGCTGGGAGCTCTCAGTTTGGCTGCAGAGCCCTCCAGGAGCTGCGCTGTTCCCCGATGTTTCCCCTCACAAACTCTGGTTTTGGCCCACGGGACCCATTTTTTTTTTTTTCAGGGTGGCTGAATTTCCCTGATTTTCAGCACCCAGGAAAACCCCACAGGGAAGAGGCTGCGCAGTCTCTGAGGAATTTTCCCGGATGGATTCCTGCTGGGATGCAATGGTTCCTGCCCTCCCTTCAGTGGGACCTTGGGTTCTGTGTCAATAAACCTGAATTTTATCCTGGAGAAGCTTTCTGACATTGATTGCTCTGTGAAACACCCCAAAATCAGGCAGCTTCTGGGCTTTTATGGCATAAAGGCTCTGCTTCCTGCTGGTGCAGCTGACGGAAAAAGCTTGGAAATGTTTCTGAATTGCCTAAAGGCCCAAAATATTTAGGGCAAAAGGAGAGCACCGCAAACTGGGTTGTGAATTCAGCTTCTCCACCCTTTCTCCAGCTTCCAGATTGGTCGGGGAAGGAGGGGAATTGTTCAGGTTGTGATGGGGAATTGGGAACAGGAGCACATCCAGCTGCAGGAGCCAACTCCCCGTCACTGCCCCGGCCACTGTCATTTGTCTCCCAAAGAGCCATTCCCCTCCTGTTGGGATTTCTGATAAAATGTACTGAGAGCTTCTCTTCTCTAAGCCCATAAATCCTCCCCTAACCCGAAAGGAGCACTTGGGAATCTTATTAAGGAACTTATGGATGAGTTCCAACCCCCTGTGCTGACTCTGGGCCTGGGGCCTTCCAGGCCTTGCTCTGTGGAAAGGGGAATTTCAGCTGAATACAAAGCAGCTCTGAAGGGCTCCAGCTCCACTGTCAGCCTTAAATGCAGGAAATCTCGGGCTGGAGCTCTCCTTTAGCCCTGTTTATTACAGCAGAGAAAAGAAAGAAGGAAAAGCTCTCAGAGAATGATTTTTAGGACTCTTGCTGTGTGTGAGAACCCAAAATGATCAAATGCAGCTTTGGGAGGCACCTTTGCAGCCTCTTTGGGTTGAGGTTTTAATAGGAANGTATTGTTTTTGTTGGGTTCTTTTTGTTTCATTTGTTGTTGTTGTTGTGGTTTTTTGTCTGTTTGTTTTGGTTTTCGTTTTTTGTTTGGTTTTGTTTTGTTTTGTTTTGTTTTTGGCAGGGAGCATCTATTCCAGTTAGGCCCACACAGGTTTTAAAGGCCTGGTGTTTTGGGTAGAGCATACTAAGGATTTCAAAGTGTTTGGAAAGATATTTTTGATCACTTTAATGTTTTTTTTCTGCCCCTAAATGTTGCCTGCTGGCAGGAGAGGGTCACCAACACCACATTTGGGCATCCAGCCCATTGTGATGAGGCACAGCAAACCCTGGCTGCCCTGTGGTGCTCAGGGCCTCACCAACCCAATTCCTGCTTAAACCCACCCAAAAAGCACGGCTCATCTTCTGAGGTGCAAACATGAAAATAAAAAAGCCCTTTCCCTGATGTTTTCCCCTCACAAACTCTGGTTTTGGTCCACAGGATCCCTTTTTCCTGGGGTGACTGAATGTCCCTGATTTTCAGCTCCCAGGAAAATCCCACCCACCTGGAGGGAACACTCACAGCTCCCACAGCTTTGGGAGCTCAAGAAAACTGTTTATTGTGGTGTTTTTCTCCAAAATGGCCCCTCAGAGGTGTTTTTTCCAAAGTTTTCCACTTTCCCACCTTCCCTCTTGAGCGGGTGGTGAAGGTTGCCAGTGCAGTGCTTCATTTGCAATACAAAATGGGAGTAAAAAATATTGTCCTCAGGCTTGTGAAGTCCTGTCAGAGACTGAATTGAAATACAGTGCCCCAAGCCCTTATTTTCTTTTTTTTTTTTTTTACGATTTAATTAAGGTCTTTCATTCATCATTTATTCCTGCATCCCCCCATCTTTGGTAATTTATGAAGAAAAAGGGAAATCAGGTTTCTGACAAAGATGCTGATAAGTGTTTTCTGGAGGCAACAGATTATTCTGGCATCTCTATCTCTGTTGAAGATTTTCTTAACTCTTTTTTTTTTTTTTTAAATGACACAGCCACTTTTTATTTGCTTTTTCCTGAAGGGAGTCCTGCCAAATTTATTAGAAATAAAGGATGTTCTTTACGCTGTTGTTCCAAAGTCTCCCTGCTGCTCCTGACACTGGCGCCCAGTTCTTTGGGGGATGGAGAATTGGGGTTTTGTTACATTTTTGAATGAAAAAATGAAAACCAGTGAGGAAGAGAAAATTGTGGAGCCCCTGCGGTGGAACTGGGGTCTCTCAAGCCTGGCTGTGACAGTGATGTGCTCCAAGCTCTGGGTTCTGTAAGGATTCCTTCTGAAAAGGGATTTATTTTTGTGCTCCCGTCTCTCTTCTCATTATGAGAAGACCCTCCCCATGCTGATAATTTTAAAAGGCACCCCCAGGAAGCGTGGAAAAAGGGAAGGAAGCAGCTCAGGTGCAGCCAGGCGTTCCCACTGCCCTCTTTTACCCCTTGAACTTCCACAGACTCCGGGAGAAGCACCTTTAGAAGGCAATGAATCGCTTCCCCGCCCCTTGGCTTGCCTTCCTGGGAGAGAATTCCAGCATTTCTGCGGCGGTGAAATCAGGGCGAGGCGGTTCCTGCTGGGCTGTGAGGAGCTGCTGTGGGAATGCTCCGAGCCCTTCTGGGGGTGTCACATCCCTGCCAGGGCCCCAGGGAGAGGCTCAGCTTCGTCAAACCCTTCCTCCCCTCACGCCTCGATCCTTTTTTCTTTACAAAACCTCATCCCCCTCGCTCCTGATGCTCTCTCCTGTTCGCCTCTCCCGCTCTGCCTTCCCCACAGCGGAGCTGGTGCTCGCTGGGGAAAATTCGGGGATATTATCCATCACTGTCGGCAGGGGTTTTCACAACAACTCCCTACACGTGTTCTGGGGCACGATCCTGCTTTTCCACAGGCTTGGATCTGGCCCCGTGCTCTGCCCTGGCCTCCCCGGAGCTGCAGCACAGCCGTGGTGGCTGAGAGCCGCCTGCCAGAGCCCTGTTGCTGCTCTCATCCCTCCCAACAATCCATTATTGAAGGAATTCAATCTGGAGTGCCTGTGTGACCGTCCTCCTGATTCGCAGGGGCTGTGCAGGAATAAATAGAAGCTTCTGCTCTGCGCTTGTGGGTACCGTGGCCTTCATCCCAACCTTCCCTGACAGCTCTTATCAATTATTCCAGCCTCCAGCAGGCAGGAGAAGCTCTGTGCCCGGGTGCCAGGTGTGCACGGTGCCCAGCCTGAGGGCTCCGAGCCAAAATCCTGCCTCCCCTGTGCCGGCTTTGCTGCCAGTGACGAGCAGGAATTCAGGGATTCTCTTCTTGGTGTGACCAGCAGAATTCCTTATCAGGCCCCACTCCAGGATTTTCCCACGGTCACCACAGCTGCGGCTCAGTGTTGATGGCAGGATAATGGGAATGAGGGGAGATGGGAGGAGATCTCTCTCCCCTGGGCTCAGGGAACTGAAGATGCTCTTCCCTCTCCCTGTTTAACCTCCCGCTGCTTTTGGCTCTGCCCAGGCTCCCGTCGCGCGCAGGGAACGCAGCTGGGGAGGAGAGAGCAGGGGGAGGAGATGGGGGAGGCTGCTGGGCAGCAATAACTGATTTATTTCAAGAGTTGGAAAGTGTGTTGGCTCTGTGGTGGGGCCAGAGAGGAGAAAAAACTGTGTTTTCTGCTCGGGTTTTAGAAACACAGTTAAAATGGTGAAGGGGGAATGTTTAGAACAAGTGTAAGGGTTTAGTAAGCAGGGCTGGAAATACGAACTTCTGGTTCTGCAGTGTTGCTGCAAATCCCAGCACAAATTGAGACAGAATCAAGCTAAAATTATAACTTTTGGGAGCCTCTGAGCTGCAGGTCCCCTTCCCCAGGTTGGCATCTCAGCTGAAGGTCTCAAGAGAGGCCATGAAAGAAAAAAACAACCATTTCTGTGATTTATGATGAGCTGGATGGATTTGGTAGCCAGGCTGGGAGCCTCACTTGCCCTCTCTCTGTGCAGATTTGTCCTCCAGGGCTGGGCTGGGAGAAACACAAAGCTTTGATGGCTGCTTGGCTGAATGGACCTGAATGTCCAGGAGATGAATAAACGCCACTTCTCTCCACCCATTTTATTCTGACACTTAATAAGAGCTTTATCAGGCACAAACCTTGTCGTGCATTTGCTGAAATAAGCTCCTGCTCAGTAAAGCCCGGTGCTAAGGAAGCACTTAAACCAAGACAGATGTTTACATGAATTTTGGAGCAAAATGCTCCGAGATCTCCAGCCAAGCTCTGTCTCGCAATAAAGCACCGAAATTCTCTGCTCTGGAGAGGTGCTTACATCTCACTTTATGTAATTCCATTTCCCTGCAGTTGTGCCATAAAATGTCCCTCCCCGTTGTTAATGTGCTCTATAATTTACCCACCCAAAAGGCTCATTTTGGGGGGTGAAACTGGGAATTTCATTCCCATTGTGGTTTTTTGGTGTTCTTGGAGTGTCCTTTGACCTGTCACTGATCAGGGAGGGGGAGGGATCACGTTCTGGGAGAAATGTGAGGGGCTCTGTGCATTCCCTGGCACTGGGATTTGCTCCCAGCAGAGATGGACGGAGGGAAAATGCTGGAAAAAGGGCAGCAGGAACATTTGCCTTCCCCCAGCACCTCGCTGGGGCAAACTGGCTGCTCCTTGGAGTGGTTTTAGCCGAGGAAAAGGAGGGAGCTGAATCTCAGGGTGTCACAGGGAGGAAGGAGCTGCTGTGTGGAGCTCCTGGAGCGGGTCCAGCAGAGCCTCAAGAGGATTTAGGGCCTGGAGCATCTCTGACAAGGAAAGGCTGAGGGATGTGGGGCTGTTCAGCCTCGAGTGAAGACCCCATCCCTGCGTGTCCCTGTGTGGGTTTAATTGAGCTCAGACTCTCATTGATTCCCTTTCTCCCTTTTNTTTTTTTTTTTTTTTTTGTAGCTCATTACCCAGCAAGTCATTTTAATTAACACCATCTAATATGGGTTGAGACGTATTTTGCAAATGTCAGCACTCCTTTTTTTTTATTTTTTTTTTTCTCCCCTTTCCCCACAGGCCAAATGCAGAAAGTTCCGAGTTCCAAAGCGAAATGATTCCAGTTGATTTAGCGGTGGTAAAGCAAGTCGTTAGCAAAGTGCTTTATGAAGCCATAAACGTCCTTTCCCAGCCCTTTATGGGGTTCTTGGGGAAAATCCGTTTGTCACAGAGGGTTTTCCATTGCACTGCTCCTCCTCAGGTGAGGAAATGAGTCAGAGAAGATGTGGGACTTGTGTTGGGGGGAAAACCCTCCCCAAAGCAGGGACAGGGCAGATCCTGGTGCTCCACAGCCCCACACCCTGCTCGGCTTCCAGGAGCCAGGGTAGGAAACTCCTCCTGCAACCACAGCGAGCTTTCACCTCTAATTCTCACTTTCACCAAGGGTTTTGCTGATGGAACACGTCCCTCGTTCATCTCAAACCTCCCTTTCACGGAATCACAGGGTAGCTGGGGTGGGAAAGGGTTTAAAAATTTAAAACTCATCCCACCCCAGCCCGGCCGTGGCAGGGACACCTCCCACTGTCCCGGTGCTCCAAACCCCGTCCAGCCCGGCCTTGGGCACTGCCAGGGATGCAGGGGCTGCACTGGGCACCTGTGCCAGGGTCTCTTACCCTCACAGGGAAGGATTCTTTCCCAATATCCCGTCCACCTCTGGCACTCCAGATCCTTTGAGGGCTTCCTGCCCAGCCCCACAGCTCCAGGTCAGACCAGTCCAGCTGATATTTTAATGGGAGAACCCACACTGGGCCGCAGAGCCCTTTCCCAGCTGGCTCTGATTCATTCAGGCCTCATCAATTTCTGACCAAAGGTTCCCTGAGCGCGAGCCAGGTTCAATTTGGGAGTAGATAACACACTGGGAGTGATTAGGAGGAAATCTCAGAAATGCTTCCCATCCCAAAGTGCCTCAGTCCAGAGGGTTCCCAGTCCCATTTATCTCCTCCGAGCAGAAGAACATCCACAAATGTTTTGTTTTTTCCCCCTCAAACCCGGCACCGGCTGCCAGGCTTCAACCACACCAGTCTGTGAGAGCAGACAATGAGAAAAAAGGGAAATCTGAGGAACTTTCTCCCAGCATCAGCACTTTGAGACTCGTGGGGGAGACGTGCAAATGAGATTGATTTGGGTTTTTTTCATGAATTTGGATGATTTGATTGATTCTCCAGCCTCACTGGAGCTCTCCCATAAAGCTGATGGGCACGAGCTTCCCTGTGCTTGTGGGGAGGGCAGAGCAGGGAATTTTAATTTTTTCCTTGCCTTCCACAGCATTCCCAGGGCTGCATCCCTCCCTCAGCTGCAGCATTCCTGCTTTCCTGGCAACCCTGTGATCCAGGGGGACAGGAGAACAGGAAAGGGCTCTGAGTTGATGCTTCCCCATCTCCACAGGCTCCCAATTCCCCGCCACTCGTGGCGTGTGGGAAGCTGGGTGTGAGGTTGCCACGATCCCCGGGGCTTGTGACAGCATCTCTGGGTTCGTGGGGGTTTTGTGCTTTTGGAAAGAACACTTTTTTTCCCTGTGCAAATCCCAATCTTGACTCATCCTGCGAGATTTCCTCCTGTTTTTTCCATCTGCTGCTGCTCAGGTAGTTGGAATTGGCCGTGCTGCTTCCCTGTCCCTCCCCCCGTGCCCGGTGCTTCTCCTCAGGAATACTCGGGATCAGGCACAGGGAAAACTTGTAATTGTGGGGAAAAAATCAGATTTCACGAATTCTTCTCGGATTCCTTTCCCTTTCCTTCTCTTCTTTGTTTCTGAGCCATTAGCTGTGGCACTGCTCATGTTTTTTCCACTCTAAAGACCAACATGAAAAGCTTTTTTATTTTTTTTTTTTTTTGGAAGTGAAACGTGTGATTCCCAGGTAACAGCTCAGCCTTGGAGCTGTGGGTTTAAGAAAAACACTGAATACCTCATAAATCACGATAAAAAACCCTGCCAGGGATCAAAGCAGCTTGGGCAGATTATTTAACCTTGAAGAAGGGAAAGTTCAGGAGAAGTAGTGAGGAAAATTCCAGGTGAGAGGGAGGAATGGCTGGAGATGGGAAGATGGGAGATGTGCCCAGGGCATGGAAAAAAATTCCTTTGCCTCCTGTATTTTAAGGTTGGGATGGTTTTTTTGCTCTGTGTATGTGAGATGAGAGGTAACACTGGATTTACTTATAATAAAAATAGTAATAATAATAATAGTAGTAATAGTAATAATAATAATAATAGAACTGGCAGTTCTCCAAAGCAAAATGGAGTCCAGACCTCTGGGGGAAAAATTCAGGAGTCCCTGAGGCTGAGTTTTGGGGTCTCACAACCCCACTGCCTGCTCCCCATCCTACAGAAACCTGTGAGGAGCTGCTGAGGGCAGGGCTGCTCGTGTCTCCACCAGCAGCGAATTCCCAGGAGCTGCTTCTTCCCAAATTCCCCATCAGATCCCTGGGCTGCCTCTCCCACGTGATGAGCAAAGCCAGCAGGGGCTCAGCAAACTGGGAAAACTCCTCCTGGCAAAGCCTGATGTCTCTGGGTCGCCTTTCCCACACATTCAGCCTCAGAACCGGTTGGGTTTTTGCTGTAAAAACCCAAGAAAATGCCGAAGAGGGGCCACTCCTCAAGGCTTGGGCTTGATTTAATACTCGTGGCTGCAAACATCCAAACTGGCTGGGGCTGGTTTTAATTAAAATGACAAAATAGGGCGGCCGTGGGGATGAATTACTGAAGGAAAATGTTATATTTCCCTCCGGCCTGTTTCATTACAAAAGGCAATGCATGGGGCCTGAAGGGCTTTGTCCCCTGTGCCAAGGCAGGAAGGGCAGGGCTGGCACAAGCAGGGCTGGCACCGGCAGCTCGTGTCACCCTCTGTCACTAAAGCCACTGTGCCAGCTCCAGAAACCCCTCCAGTGCCTCCACTTGGCCACGTTTGCTGCAGTTTTTTCCCCTCGCTGCCCTTTTCTTTGGATAAATTCACACCTTCCCCCAGGCTCAGACATCTGAGATGCTGCAGAAGGAGAAGGAAAAGCGGGGAGGGATTCCTCTGCCAGTCCCGATCCTGGGTGGCATCACCTGTCCTTATCTCCTGCCTGGCTGTGTTCCCTAAGATTTGAAGGATAGGACAGTTTTAATTTTGGAAGGGAGGTGCTGGTGGTGCCTGGAAAGGCTGAGCTGGAAACAGAGAGCAGGTAGAATAAAAGGATAAAAGGGATTTATTGAAAGGATTCAGCTTGGGCAGTGAAGGAATCCCTTGGGGCTGCACACAAGTGAACCCACAAATGGGCACAAAATGGCCGCCGGTCATGAGGGCTCACACCTTTATATGTATATATTGTATACATATAAATATATATGTATGTATTATATACATATTTATNACCCTTCATATGAAGCCCAGAACCTGAATCTGAAAGCCCAGAATCTGAAAAATATAAAAGATAAAACTTTTTTCATTTCCCTCCTTTAGAGGCCTTGACAAGGTCTCCTGGATCTGCATTTGAAGGAGCTGAGGGCTGGCTTTTCTTCCTGCACTAGCCCAGCAGAAAACAGCTCTTAACAAGCAACAGGAGGATTGAAAAGCAGTTTTTTTCATCCTGTTCAATTTATTTGCCTTCTGTATCACCTCCAAGCTGGCAGGAGCAGCTGCATTTCCAGCCCCAAACTCATTGGGCTTTCCTAGATGCTTTTTTTTTTTTCCTTTGCTTGTTGACAGAGTCCTGTGGCTTCTTCCCAAGGCAATTTTCTGACTCTTTCTTGGAGCAGAACAGTTTCTCTGGATAAATAATTCTTGACCTGCAGCTTGACACGTGCTTTCAGCTGAACCCCAGTGCACGAGCTTGAGCTCTCCAGAGCCACCTGCTCCCTTCTCCTGTTAAAAACACCATTTTCACTTCTACCTTTCCTCTGCACTGCCAGCATCAACCTCACCACAGGCGGCACATCCCATTCCTGGCAGGCAGAGCCCTGCTCGTGGATGCTCCCTCAGCCCTGACACTTCTTGGTGTGAATTCATCCACCACGAATTTCCATCCAGGAGCTCTCTCGGCTCCAGGCAGGGGGTTGGCACGGCTCCATCAGCTGGCACGGAGCGTCTCATGGCTCCTGCGCCACGCTGGAGGATGAACTCATCCTCTGAGTCAGGCCAGGCGTGGCTGCCAGAGCTCTGCAACCATGGTTACAGGCGAGGAGGTGCTGGGATATTCGGGGCAGGCTGTAATTTTGGCGTCTCCGAGAGATGAAGGGGGATCTGCTGGGAAAGGCTCTTCTTCTGGGTGTTTGGGAGAGGGGAAGGTGTTGGGGTTTATGGTGACAAAAAATCTGCGAGCGGCTGTTGGAACCCAGGGGTTCCTGTGATGCCTTTGGCCGACCCAAACCCTGCTCAGGAGGCTTTTCAGCCTTGCCAGAGGTGTCAGAGACCATGGAATGATACTAAAAATACCTGTAGCTCTGATTCTAACCCATGGAACAGGTTGTCAGCTTTGTATGAGGAATTTCAGGTCACAAAAACTTAGATAGAGAAATAGTAGTAGTTATAAGTAAAAAGAAGAAAATTTGAGTGTNTTCAATAGGTAGTTATTAGTATAAAAGATCAGAGCTGACCCGGGGCGGGCACAGTGTGTCTCTGGACGCGTTCTGTGCCAACCCTGGCAGGGCAGAGAAATCTACTTTTGCTAAGGAACTGATAAACTGCCTTGAGAACACCAACAAACGACTCCAGACTACTCCTTCAACAGCACCGGCCAGAAACCTGGACTGTTCCTACATATTGCAGGGTCTCCTGGGGTTAAGGAGATCCCCGCAAGCGGCGCTTTGTGCCCAGCAGAATTTGCTTTGTTTGAGTTATTTATCGGCCTTAAACAAGGAAAAAATGCCCAAGAGGAATTTTTCCTGCTGGCCATGGGTTGTGGTGGGGAGTTACACCCAAATGACCCACTTGGAACCTCGCTGGGCACGGTGCAGCCACGTTGAACCCATCCCTGGGTGACACAAATCCCACTTGGCACAGAGGGTGAAGGAAGCTGCTCCTGGAGGTGCCTGGAGCTGGGAATTCCGTGCCACCAGTTGATTCAGCGATGCTGAGCCAGGTCGATAAAGAAGCCAGGCTCCAAAAATGGAATTAAATAATTATTCTCACTTTCTTTGATTCCGGGAAGATCCTATTAGAGCAAAGAGCCTGGATTACTGGCTGGCTGACATTTTCCTCTGAGCCTGTCTCCAGATTGGATTTAGCTCTTTTATCTCCTAATCCCCAGAGCTTTTTAATGTAGAAAGTAATGGCATCCAAAGGCAAATTTAATTTTGACAAGTAATCTGACTTCCTTTCCTTTTCTGGAGCCGGCTTTTAATCCTGTTTGCTGTCTGAAGCTGCATTATATGGATGTATTTCAAATCCTCACCGCTCCGACATCTTTCAAAGAGGGAGAAAAATAAGGGGGACTTCAAGCCTGGGAGCAAGGAACAGTTCCTTATCAAACATTTCGAACATTTCATTGCTGCTGATTTTATTAACCCCTGCACTACCCTTCAGCTCGGCTCTGTGCTTCCTTCTTTGGCTCCACGGGAAGGGTTGGGATCACTCAAGGAATGGGAATTCCGGGTTTTCTGCGGCTCTGCTGTTTGTGTTCCAGGTTGGGTCATCCCAAAGAGAAGGGAGAAGCAGGAGCTGCACCCACAGAGATGCTCTGCACTGGGAACTGCAGCCAGCTGAGCCAAAATCAGAATCAAGGCACTAAATCCCTCATTTATCAGCTCCCACCTCGGCTGCTCCAGCACCAGCTGCGTTCCTGGAGCCACAAAAACAGAATCCACCCAGCTGCTGCCTGGTGCACAGAGCTCTGCACGTTCGGGTTGGTGACAGTGATGGGAACTGGAAATGTGTCTTGTCAGGAGCTGAGGAGCAGCTGAGCCCGTGTAAGCCTCATTTCTTTCGCAAGGCAGATCGCTGGGGCGTGAAACATTGTCACGCTTTCCCCCCTGGATGAGCGATTCCAAACACAGCTCCTCCGTAAATGATCCAAACAATGCACTGCTGGCGGTGAGGAGAGCAGGGAAATCGCTGTCCCAGCCTTGCTGGGTGACATTCATGGGGTTTTTTTCCTTGTTTTGGATCCCTGTCCCTCAGAGCTCGGTGATGTGCGCTCTGTGGTGGGTGTGATGTTTCCATCCGGCTCTGGTGTGGAGCCTGGGATGATTCACCTCAGCTCCAAGTCCCCTTTTGTCACAATCAGCCCAGCCCCCAGCTTTGAGAACTGTTTCTCTAAAGCTTTTCCAAGTTTTCTTTTGTACAGAACCAAACTCTCTCCCTGTGTGGTGTGTTCACCCCTGAGGGTCTAACTGAGGATCCCTCTCTGTGAGTGCTGGGAGGGACAGAGCTGAGGAGCACCCCATAAATGCAAAAAAATCTGTGCTTTTCTTTTTGCTGACAGCATTTAAAACCTGAAATAGTCCGAGCCAGATTTAGAAATAACCCATTTGTTTATCTGTAATAGATGAGGATTGTTATAAACTGTTTCTTTTTTAATCTTGCTTTATTGAAACACAAAGCTCTCAAAACACCTCTGCCTGTGGAACCCGAGAGAAACTGCAAGGAGGGACATTGTGAGGATGTTCCCTTTCTCTGGGAGGGTGGGGAGGCCCTGGAGCACTGCGAGATGTCCCTGCCATGGCTGAGGTGTCTGTAAGCTCCCTTCCAACCCAAACCATTCCATGATTGCATCAATTCAGTAAAGATGACTCAGGAAAACCATTCCTGTGGTGACCATCCTGCCTTACACCTCCTGGTTTGTATTTCCAGGAACGGGGCATGAAGCCGGGTGAGGATTTCGACCCATCTGCAGTAAACACAGATTTCAGCTGGACAGGTCAGTGCCGAACTTCTGCAGAGGACAAACAGAGGGAATCCAGGGTCCTGGATGGAAGGGAGAGGAAATATAAATATTTTCAATGTGCAGGAATGAAAAGCAGAGAATAACCCCCCAAATCATTCCTGGGGCAGGAACCGTTTACCATCAGTGCCTGCGGATCAGCAGTGGGGGTTCGTCCTGGGGCAGGAGGTTCCTGGGCAGGGGTTGTATCCAGCTCTGGTTGGGATATCTGACACTTCCCCAGCTGCTCAATAACCCGAGCAGTGCCCAGAACCAGCCGGCCCTGCGAGGGGAAGGAACTTCTCCAGGGATGGAATGGCCGAGCCAGGAATTGTTCAGCAGGGCTGTGAAAAGGAGAGGCCGCTGCCTCTCGGGACAGATGGAGAGGAAAGGGAGACAGCAGGAAAAACCCACAATTGCAGCCGAGCCATATGTCCAGCTACCCAGCCTCCTTCCCCTCGGTATTAACACGATAACAGCACGTGGTGTGGAGCTGAGAAACCCTTCCCAGCGCTGGGATCTCACCCTGGGTGGTCTGAGGGGTGAGTGACACACCAGGACACGTCCCTGTGCATTTGGGAGCTGGTGACAGACAGCAGAGCCTGTCCCCATCGCCCCAGCCCTGCAGGGAACGCTCACAGCAACCTGGCTCTCTCTGCCTTCTCCTCGCCTCTCGGATTTTTTTTTTTTTAATAACTAAAAATGTTCCCTTTTGCCTTCTGTGAGTGCCTCCTAAGGCAGGCTGAGTCCGGGCTGTACGAATTTCCACGGGGATCTCTGGGGAGCAGCGAGAGCTTCTGAAGAAGCAATATTTGGACGGGAAACTTATGTGCTCCAAGCTGGCGAGTCCCAGCCCTGCCACACATTTCCTCGTAGCTGCAAAGCTCTCTGGAGAAAGGGTGGGAAGTCCCTCCTGCCTTCTCCTCCTTCTCCCCCTGCTGTTATTTAACAACTGGCCGTGATTTACACGGTTCACTAAGGGAGTGGTAACACTGCCACGGCCATTCCCAAACAAGCCAGGAGGTTCATGTTTGACCTGGGCCCTCTGCTCGCTGCAGATGCCCCAGAGGATTTGAAAAACAGTGATTTGAAGTGATTGCATTGGATAAGGACATTACTCAGTGCAAATACAGCTGGATGCAAGCATTTAATTTTTAAAAAACACGGCTATCGCAGTGCCTTTGAGGCAGCGAAAACAACAGTTTAGCTCTCTTGGTGGCCTTAGCTCTTTATTCTCCCTGAGGACAGGGAAGAGAACCAGGCCCAGCGTCAGCCTGGAGAGGTTCCTGCAGGTGGCTTGGCTGGGATTGCTCTGAAATGACCTGCAGGGCTTCTCAGGTGCCACCCTGGGGACTGGCACCCCGGGCAGGGTGGCAGCAGAGGTTCGGGGTGGCCCTGGGCTCCCTTCTCACAGAGAAGCTGTGATTTCCACCAGCAAGAAACCAGGCCCGGGGATAAAGCATAAAGGGAATTATTTGTGCCCCTCAGGCTGGGTTTTTATCTCTCCGTTTGGGTTAGTGGGGAGCGAGGGGAAGAGGAAAAGGAGAGGGTTTAAAGTGACGGCTGTGCACAATAAATGGGAGCAGCCAAACGTCCACAAAGGTTGGCTTTGATGAGGGACATGACCTTCCCTCTTCTGCCTTAACTCCAGCCCTGCCCCTTCCCAGGCAGGCCAGGAAAATTCAGGGAGCTGCAGCACCAGAGCACAAATCCTGGGACAGCAGGTGGGGAGCGAGGGAGGGATGCTCAGGGAGAGCTGAGATTCCCAGAGCTCCCTCCCTGCCCAGCACGCTCAGGTGTGGGGATGGAGGGACAGAAATCCTGAAAAAACAGCAGGAACAGGAGCCAGGATTGCTGAACGCACAAGGTGAGAACATTCCCAAATTCTCCCGGGCCAAGGATTCCCCAGCACACCTTGGGTGGCTCTGAGGAAACATTTCCCTTGCAAAGTTGATTAAAGAGACTCCCAAAAGCACCAGGAGAGGAACAGATCATTTGGGGACATAAACAGCTCTGGTTCCAGCTATTCAGATGTTTTATTTGCCTTTTTCACCCCGAATGAGAGCTGGACCCCAACAATCTGAATCCCCCAAAAGCCAGAACCGATTTCTTTGCATCCTACGGTCGCTCCCACATTAATCCTTCTTACACCCCCTAAATCCTTTAGTGATCCACACAGCTCTTCCCATCTGGGCATCTCCCGATGATTTCCACTCAAACCCCATCGTTCCAGTTTGTCTTTCTGGCTTCCCAGGCTGCAGGAGCCATCTCTGGCTGCTTTGGCAGGCAGCAGTTTCCTGGGGAAGCAAGGACAAGCAGCCGCCTCCCCTCCGTGCCAGCTCCTCCCCCAGGAACCCTGGCACTGTCTGAACTGGAGAGGGATTTTGAGGTTATTTCCTAAAAAAAAAAGCCAACAAAACCCTTGGGGTTGGATTGAAAGGCCCAAATGAAATCTCCAGCCTTTGAGCACCTAAAGGTGCGGCCTGGTTGTGCACTCCAAGGGATTTTCAGATCTTCTCCGAGTCGGTGTCTCCACGAGGAAATGAGAAGAGTGCAGCCAGCTGTCCCTGCTTCCCCTGCAGCCCTGGGAGGATGCTGACAGGAGGAGAAAGCCACATCCCGGAGGGTCTCCACAGGGAGCGAGCTCAGGAAGCGCAGGAATTATCCCCAGCTCTGAAAATCAGCTCTGAACCCATCGCAAAGGGCCGCAGCCACTGCAACGCTTCTCCAAACACCCCAGCGGACCTATTAATTGCAATATCGGATCTTCCTCCTTCTCCGGGTTCCCAGCAGCGGGCACGCCGCCAGCTTGGCCCTGGGTTTGTTTATTTTCCAGTTAATGGAGCGGCAGGAGCAGTTCCAGAGAAGGAAACTGGGAATGGCAGGAAAGCGCTGTCCAGCGCGCACAGATAATTTGTGACGGGCACCTGGTAGACGGTCGTTAGCTCTGTAATTAATCCAGGATCACGGAAAACCTCATCAGCAGGAAAGCCCTGAAAGCCATTTCCCCTCTTGATTAGCCCCGGCAGCTGGCTGGATTGAATTGCGCTCGGAAAGAGGGCAAAACAAAACGCTCAAAAATTCAGCTGCAAAGCGCGGGCTGGAGGTGGCGTCAGCGCCCGGTGTCCCCGAGTTCAGAGTGTGACAGTCCGAACGGAGCCATCAGTGTTTGTCACCGGCCCCAGCGAGCTGTGACCAGCTCTGGAGCTTTGCTCCCTGCTCGTCCCTGCCTGGTGAC
Organism: Bombycilla garrulus; assembly: GCA_013400315.1. Classification (NCBI taxonomy): domain Eukaryota; kingdom Metazoa; phylum Chordata; class Aves; order Passeriformes; family Bombycillidae; genus Bombycilla; species Bombycilla garrulus. The sequence goes on along the minus strand of VXBU01017869.1, from coordinate 129,642 downwards.
ACACGGGTTCCAGGAGCTGCCAAAATCCCACCGCTCACACCTGCAGCCCCAGCCCTGCCGCGTGCTCTGTGAGGAAAAACGACCAGAATCTGGAGGGAGGAAAATAAAAAAGGGGCAGGAGTAGGCCTGTGAAGTTCCTTGGATTTAAAAATCCCACGGATTTTGCTTTTTCCCATAGTTTGGATGGGATTTCAGCGGGCGCCACCTTTGTGGGGTGTGCAGGGCAGCCCTTGCCTTGCACCAACTCGTCCCTTCCCTCTCCTCGCCTGCCTCTTATTTTTAAACATGCAAATACATCAGAGGAGCCTTTCAAATTCCTGGCTGCAAGTAGATCTGAAAGGTTTTTGAGCTTCTGAGAGGCTCCTCCTCACCCTAACCCAATAAACAGCCACAGATTCATGGGTGCTGTGCGTTCACCGTGGATCTGTGTGAGGCCAGCCCTGGCTCCCAGCAGCTCCTTTGTCCTCCTCACCTGAGTTTGTGGGGAATTTTCTGGAGTGCAGAGGGGGGAGATTCTCCTTTTTATCCCTGTCCAGGATGGGATCAACGCCGAATCAGACCAAGATTTTGAGAAGGAAAAGCGTTGGGATGATGAGCAGAGGGAACGTGAGGCCTTAACTCGACAACACCGAGCGTGAGTCATAATTCTCCCAAAAAAAAAAAAAAGGAACAAATAACAACTCCACGCCAGCTGGGAAGCACAGGGGCTCTGAAAATCTCTGATTGGCTCTGATTGAAGCATTCAACAGCACCAGGGCTGCTGGAAAATCCTGAATGAAGGCGCTGAGGCCTGGATTTGGCTGAGCACACCCAGCTGTGCCTTACCCAGCACCACAGTGGGACAAATCCGCAGCAGCAGGACTGGCTGGAGGAAACCCCAAAACCAAGGCATTCCTGTTATTCCTGAGATTTCATTTTTCTCTGCATTTACCACCTCGGCCAGCTTTTGTTCGTTTATCCCATTGCTGCTTTTCACTCTGCTTTAGATGCTGGGAAATCGAGGCTCAGGGGGAATTCGTGCCTTGGGAGTCGCAGCCTTGCCCACCCCTCCTCTCCCCGCCTGAAATCCCTATTTATGGCGCCCTGTTTACCACTAGAAACCATAAAAGTGCTAAATGCTTCCAAGGTTTCAGCTCAGATTGGATCCCCAGGCGCCCTGTGGTGTACAGTTAAATAAGGCTGGTTTATGTATGCTGCACCCTAAATCTAAAGGTCAAGGGTTTGGTGCCCATAAATATTCAAACCTCACAGGCTGGGTCTTTTCAACCTCCTTTTAAATATTTATGATGCTGCTTCCATGGCTGCAGGATAATGTTATAATAGTACTAAGAGGGGAAAAAAAAAAAAACATTCTCCATCTAAAAGCTCAGCATGAGCCATTTTCATATATTATGCATCGCTAAGTGCTGTTTATGGCCGTTTTTGGCACTGGACCCCGGCAGAGTTCATAAATCTGGAGCTGGGCAGGGCTCGGGGTGTTGGCATCGGGCACAGCTGAGCTCAGTCCTGCCACAGACCCACAAAAATCTTCCCTAAACTTTGCCCCGAGCTCTGGAGATCCGTGCAGTGAAGGTGCCAAGGTGGTTGGTCCCTTCAAAAAGGAGCCAGCTCCAATTTGTGAATTTGTGCCAGCTGGGAGGTGGCTGCTGCCTCTTCTCCCGAGATCTTTGGCTGTGAAGCATCGGGGGAGTGCAGAGCTCCGTCAGCATCAGCTGCAGGAATTCTGCTCCCAGCGTTTGTTCCAGCCCAGCTGTGCCCTGCTGGCTCCTGGCTCAGCTCTGCTGATTCCCTGGAAATCAGCTGCGTGGGGGCAGAGCTTAAATAACGGGGGTTAAACAACAAATCCCAGGATTTGGGATTCGCTGGGAGCAGCAGCAGCAGTGCTGGTGTCCGTGGGATGAACTGGGAAGCAGAGGATGAGCCAGCAGGGAGGTCAGCAAAGCTAAAATCCCTCCGAGACTTTAATCAGCTCCTAATTAAACTGAGATGGGCTTTTGTGCTCGGGTAGAGCACAATTCAGCCTGACTGATTTTTGGTGCTTCCTGCCCTTATCTCTTTCGTTTCCAGCAGTGGTTTAAGGGAAAGTGCTGGGTCAGCTCAGTTTCCCTGGACTCGTGGACTTGTATTGTAAATTAATCTCCCACGTGAAGCCGTTTGGAGAGAGAAGAAAACTGGATTTTCCCCCATTCCATTGAAACAGACCCTGGAGCTCTGAAAAAAAAGAAAAAAATAGGAGATTGATGGCCAAGCAAATGGACACCCGGCATGCATCCAGAGTGGGATGTCACAGGCTTCATTTCCTTTGGAAATCAGGTTTTAAATTGAGGCTAATCAGAGTTAAAAAACACCGCAGTTCCCCCAGCCCAAACGATGCTTGATGCACTCGGTATTTTACATCCTCAACAGCGAAGCAGCATCTGCTCCATAAAGTGAAATGTGTGTGGCACCATATGCAGGCAGCATAATGTGGGCTCAAATTAAATAAAAACATTTCGGGGTATATGGTCCAATATGCAATCTGGGCCACGGGAAAGGCTGAGATTTACTCCAAAGTTCTCAGCAGGTGGCTGAAAAACTGAACCCAAACCGGGGCAAACTGGGGGTTTTATCAACAGAAGCTGCTCTCTGTGCTTTCCTGCCTTGGAGCCATTTCTTCTGGAAATTCAGGAGTTATTGGTGGTATTTTAAATTTTTTTAAATTTTCTTTTAATCTGTGGCTTTTTGCATCTTTCCACTGCTAGGAAAATCCCCAAGGTGGCAGAACCTCGAGTGGCAGCAAATCCTGCTTTGCACCCTCCAGAAAAACCATGGGAACTCGGAGAGCACAGTGAGCGCTCAGCCCCTTGTGCCTGCACCACCAGTAAAGAGGTAAATTCTGCTAAACCACTCGAGTCTCACCTTTCCCACCCATTTTTTACCCACTGAAATCTCTCCCAAGCAAGGGAGATGCTGTTTTAAAAGAGATCAGGCAGCTGAGCTGCACAGCCAAACTTCCTGTTGGAGTCCAGGGTGTTCCCCTGGAATTCCCTCGGAATCCGGGCGAGGGGCTCAGAGGCCTTGGCACGATGCCCAAGAGCCTTGTGGGTTTGATTTGAGTCCCTGGAAAAAAATTACCATCATTGCAGGAAGAATGACAAGTCACAAAAAATAAGTAGAGTATAAATTAGATTGTTAGAAGGTAGAAAAGTGAATTTGTAAAATAGTTATGATAAGGAGCTTAGAGCTAAGATGGAGGATTTTGGGCGTGGTGTCTTCTTCATGTCATCCATCTTTGAGTCGCGATGGCATTTCTGGATTGGTTTGAGAGAAAACTGGACAGTGCAGTGTGAGGGTCATTATTGGAAAGGAATTGTAAACATTAAATACATAATTTATAATATAAATTATAAGAGCTGGGCAGGCAGAGTGCCTCAGACCAGCTTGCTGGACAGACCTCTGCACCTCAGAGAGAAAATCCCTTAGATTAGAAAGAATAAACAACCTTGAACACCTCAGAAAACGGCTTCTGCCTCTTCTTCACTGCT
>VXBU01017869.1:105856-116921 GCA_013400315.1 Bombycilla garrulus | reverse complement strand
AAAAAAAAAAAAAAATAAAAAGGGAAGAAAAAGCAGCTATAAATAGGAGGGGAATGGAGGCTTCTTAGTGTAGGAGCAATTAGCAGCTGGGCTCTCATCCTGGATGCTTTATGGAGAGCGTTTTTCCCTCTCTCCCAGTGACAAAGCTCTCCCTGTCACTGCCCTACTGCTGAAGTTTGAGCCGCTGAAGCCTTTTGGCTTCGCACCCTCCGAGGATTCCTGCCACCCCAGCAAGGAGAGCGCAGAGCCGCCCGAATCGCACCGAGCCCTCCGGGGAAAGGCCGAGCAGCCCGGAATCGGGGCGGGGAAGGGGGGGAAGCCGAGAAATCCAGGGGCTGTGTGGATGAGGAGGGGTGGGGAGCGAGCAGAGCTGCTGGAGAAGCCCATTGTGTGCAGGAGGCTGAGGCCGCGCGCATGCGCCGCGCCGGACAAAGAGCCAGGACCACCAGCACGGCGGGTCCTGGCCACCGGGGCACGGCTGGTGCTGGCCACGGTGCCAGGGGGGTGGCAGGGGTGTCACTTGTCTCAGTGGCCCTCAGTTTCCCCAGGGGTCACACCCACGGCCTGGGCACCCGGTGCTGTCACCCCCTGCTCGGCCTTGTCAGCAGCGCTCTGCTCTGGGGGGTTTTCTGAGGGAAAAACAAGGGAAAAACAAGGAAAAAAACAATGAAAAGCCAAAGGTGCTGCCCGGCCTGGCTGCTCTCTCCTCCCTTGCTTCCTCTGTGACTGCAGCACCTGAACTTTGGCAGCAACTTTAACTGGGGGTGGGCACAGGGAGCTCGGGGTTGAGCTCTGCCGGTTCTGGGCACAGCGCCCTGCCCTGAGGGCGGCTCGGAGCCCCTGCTAAAGCCTGGCACAGCTGAGCCGCCCTGCTGGGGCTGCTCCCGCCTCTGCAGTGCCCACCTGGGCCGGCGGCCGTGTCCTGCCCGGCGCTGCAGAGCCCTCCCGGTGCTTGGTTGCCGTGGCACAGCCGCCAGGTGCCATCCCCAAATCCTGCTCCCAGCCCGGGCACCGCCCAGCTCCGCGCCCGCCCGGGTGGATTCCGTGCCAGGCTGGCATCCCCGGCGTGTGGGGAGCCGAGAGAGAGAGGCCCCGGCTCGGCTGGGGAGGAAGGGAGGAGGTTGGGGCACAGAGGTTGTGCTTTCAGCAGCTCTCGTGCCCGCGCAGAAGCCGCTGCTGTCCCCTCCTGTCCCTCGCTGCAGTGACAGGCCGGCTCCCAAGGAGGGAGGAAATGGGGAGAGAGCTGGTTCTTAACCGGGAGGGGTGGGCAGGAGCCTGGCCTTGCACTGGGTGCTCTGCCGGAGGGAAGGGAGCTGTGTGCACGGGGTGGGTGCTGCAGCACCCCGGGGTGTCCCCACAGGTGGCAGCAAGGCTGGCCGGGGTCAGACCCGAGGTGGGGACAGTCACAGGCTGGCCTGTGTGACACAAGGCGGGAGCTGCCCCTGAATCCCCCCAGTTCTTTGTCCTGTGCCTCGGTCCCCCCACGGGCAGGGCTGAGGGGTGGCAGGAACAGCCCAGAGCTGCACCAGGCTCTGGGATTTCTCCTCTGAGTTCCTTTGTGCCTTGTAGGAACAGCCCAGAGCTGCACGAGGCCCTGGGATTTGTCTCTGAATTCCTTTGTGCCTTGTAGGACCAGCCCAGAACTGCACAAGGCTCTGCGATTTCTCCCCGAATTTCTTTGTGCCTTGTAGGAACAGCCCAGAGCTGCACCAGGCTCTGGGATTTCTCCTCTCTGAGTTCTTTTGTGCCTTGTAGGACCCCAGAGCTGCACGAGGCTCTGAGATTTCTCCTCTGAGTTCCTTTGTGCCTTGTAGGAACAGCCCAGAGCTGCACCAGGCTCTGGGATTTCTCCTCTCCGGGGTTCCTTTGTGCCTTGTAGGACCAGCCCAGAGCTGCACCAGGCTCTGGGATTTCTATCTGAATTCCTTTGTGCCTTGTAGGACCCCAGAGCTGCACGAGGCTCTGAGATTTCTCCTCTGAGTTCCTTTGTGCGTTGTTTGCCGTCCCCAGTGTCAGACTCGGGCCCTGCAATGCCCCGTTCTGGGTTCAGGGGTTGCGTTGGGGTGCTCTGGGCACCCTGGGGTGCAGCCCCTGGCTCTGGCCGGGCTCTCAGCCCTGGGCAGGGCTTTTCTCCTCTAAGTGTGGGTGCAGTGTGGGGGTTCCTGTCCTTGTCCACTGCTTGGGGACACTCTGGTGTCCGTGGGGGAGCGGGGCCAACTTCTGCTGTCGAAGGATCTGCGTGCTGTGCGCTGCCAGGAGGGCAGGACTGTCTGTCTGTCTGTCTGTCCGACCTGTCCTTTTGGGATATTTCAGTGAAAACCTCATGGTTTTCCTCCAGGTTTCCTCAGGATCAGGGCGGTGCTCCCGTATGCGCCACCCCGGTAATCGTGGGAGCCTCACGGGAGGCATCACCGGCTGAAACATTTAGGGCTGCTGCAGGAGGGGGAAAAAAAACACCCTAAAAATATTAATTCTATGAATTATATTAATTTCCCAGTCGATTTTCCTAAAAGAACCCCAAGTCCCTGGCAGGGCAGGGGAAGGGAGAGCCCTGCCAGAGCTCAGCAATGCCCTTTGTGCCCGTGGAGAAATTCCCAGTGCCCAGTTTGGTGCCCAGGCTCTTCCTCCCCCTGCCAGGGAGTAGGACTGAGCTGGAACGGGAGGCAGCTGTCTCATGAACCAATTTGTGTCTCATCTCGCTAACTTCAGCCCGAACCAATAAAAAAGAGAGGTAATTTCCAGCCCTGGGTTGTATTTATTGCTGGAGTTATCAGTCCTTGTAATCAGTATTAGCATCATCGGTAATACAAAACTAATTACTAGCAGAGGGAATTAAGTGGAGGTGGGGAGAGCTCTGAGGGGGAAGTGTCGCCTTTGCTCTGCTGTGGTGGAGCCTCCGGGGGAAGGGAACGAGGCTGGGACAGCCCAGGAGTGCCCAGGTGGGATTTGTGGCTTTTTGGGATGACTGAGAGGATGGGTCAGGCAGGCAGGGGAGAAACAGAGACACAGCGATGTGCCTTGGCGCCAGCAAATCCCAGATGGGGGCGAAGAGCGGCAAAAATCCTGATTTTCCTGCTTTTATGGACTGCAGCTGTTGGTTTTACTGCTGTCCTGGAGCTGAGTGCTGCTCCCAGGAGCCACACTGACTTTAGCTGGGGTCCTGAGCCCTTTTCCCCACTCAGGGACCCTTTTTACCCTGCTCAGGGACCACTTTTCCCTTCTAAGGACCCCTTTTTCTCTGCTCAAGACCCTTTTCTGTGCTCAGGTACCCCTTTTTCCCTGCTCAGGACCCTTTTTCTCCATCCAAGACCACTTTTCCCTACTCAGGGACCTCTTTTTCCCTGCTCAGGACCCTTTTTCTCCATCCAAGACCACTTTTCCCCTCTCAGAGACCCTTTTCTCTACTCAGGTACCCCTTTTTCCCTGCTCAGGACCCTTTTCTGTGCTCATGGACACTTTTTTCACCACTCAGGACCCTTTTCCCTGCTCAAGAACCCTTTTTACCCTGCTCGGGGACCCTTTTTTCCCTGCTCAGGACCCTTTTCTGTGCTCATGGACACTTTTTTCACCACTCAGGACCCTTTTTTCCCTGCTCAGAACCCTTTTCCCTACTCAGAACCTTTTTCTCTGCTCAGGGACCCAAGTCCTGCTCCCAGCCCGCCCTCCCCATGCTGGGATGATGACAGGGGGACGATATCAGGGTTCAGCCCTGGGCCAGGAGCAGAGCTGTGGTTTCCAGAACGCAGCACACAGAGCAATTCCTGCCTGGAAATCCACTCTGGGGCTGCAGGTGTGTGCCTGACCCGGGGAAATGTGCCCCAAAAAAAAATCCTCCTCCCCAAACCAGGAGCCTGGGGAATCTGGGCTGGTTTTTAGGGGCTCTGCTCTGCCCCAGAGGTCTTGGCAAATGCTGAGAGTTCTGATGACAAGAGCAGCTTTACTAAACCCAGATTTTGACTCCTGGAGCCCCGTGAAGGGGATGTTTCATTCCAGGCTTCTTTCTCCCAAAGGAAAGGAGAGGTTTCAGAGTGTTTTTCATGTCCAGAGCACTTTGGGCTGCCTGATCCCAAAATGTGGCTGTCCCTGTTTAGCCACAATTTTCACCAGGAGCTCTGCAGGGATCCCCTTCATCCTGGTCGCTCTTTGAGGTGTGAAATTCCTGCTTTCTTTCCTTCCTTCACTTTTATTTTCTGTCCATCCCAGCCTTGCCATGATGAGGGGAAAACTCGCTCTGTGATGTGGCATCGTCCATCTCCTGGAGTGAGGTTCGTGCAAGTGATGGCAGCAAAAAAAAAAAAAAAAGTGACAAAAACCAGGCAAAAACCTCGGGATATTTGGAATTGTGACCCAAAACTGAGGGAAACTCAGTGTCTTTTTTTGCTGTGGCCTGCTGAGGGGCAGGAGTTTTTGCTGTGCCCGGAGGGGAGGGGCGCCAAGGTTTTGTTCCTTCAGGAGGGTGTGGGTGCCCAGCTGCCCCTCAGGAATCCTGCAGGGATTTGGGACACCTCAGGACGAGGAGTGTGAGGGAAGGGGTGAAGTTTTATTGAGAGAGGGGTGAGAAATCTCCTCCTGCTGCCCAGAGAGCCCAGGCCTGTCCCTCTGCGGCTCTGGGCACAAAGCAGAGGGCACGGAGGGGGCTCAGAGCTCAGCTGGGCTGGCATCGCGGTGTCCCCAGCCTCCAGGCCCTGCCACGGGAGCTGGGTGACGCCAGGGGGCACAGCCCGGTTTTTAGGGGTTTTTTTGGGGGTTTTTCTCCTCCCCACAGCTCTCCCGGCCCCGTGCAGCCGCACCCCTCGGGGCGGGGGCATCAATCGGGGAGCCGGGAGGGATGGGACGAGTCCCTGGGGGCAGAGAGCTTCCATCAGAGGCAGGAGGGTGGCAGAGCTCGATCCCAGCTCTTAAGGAGGCTCCCTGAAATTCCACAGCCAGGGAGAACTGACCCCGGAGTGTCCGGCCCATCCCACAGGGCAGAGAGGAGGAGCTGGAAGGAGCAGGATTTGGGCCGTCCCACACCCCACAGAGCAACCTTTAGAGATCCTGGACAAATTCCCGAATCCTTTTGGTGCCAGCCCTGGGAAGGGCACTGTGCTCGTGGCAGAGCCAGCTCAGTGCCATCACCCTCCTGGGTGTCACCTGAGCTGTCCCCTGCCAGGTCCGGGGCTGCTGAAATCCAGGCGGGTGTGGTTTAGAGCAGGAATTCTCTCCTTGGGGTTTCCTGGACATCATCCCCAGCAAAACTTGGGAGCGAGAGGAACTTGGGCACCTCTTCTCGGAAGCAGCCAGGAGAGGGAGACAGTGACCGCCGTGTCCCGCCCGCTGCCACCCGGGAATTGTCCCCCTCGCACTCCTGGACCCTGGCGGGGCTCCTTCAGAGCCACCTTTTTCTGCCTTATCCCTTCCCGGCAGCGGAATTTTCCATCCAGCAGCTATTTCGGAAGACCCTGCTCTCTGCTTTTATCTCCCCGTTCCTGCTCTGCCTCTGCTCGGAATGTATGAATGCAAACAGGAAAAAAAAAAAAAAGAAAAAAAAAAAGGAAATCTTTTGTTCCTTGAGCAGATCTTTGCTGTTTGCTCGCTGCTGGCAGCAGGAGAGGAATGGAGGGGACAATCCTGGAACCGCTCCGGTTTTGGGGCACCCCCTGCTGTCACACAGAGCCAGGGCGTGGGGACAGCACAAAAAGTGACAGCAGAAGGGTTTTCTTGTGCAGAAACCCCAAAATGAGCAGGAGCAAGGTGAGCTCGCCCAGTTCAGGGATTCCTGCAGGTGTATGGGTGGGAAAGTTGAGGTTTGGAAGGATCAGAATCCAGCCGTGCTCTGGGAAGCCACAGGGAGTTCCAGCAGCTCACACGGGGCCCCCTGGGTTTTTTCCCCGCTGGTTTCTGTGTTGTGCTCTGCTATGAGGAAAGGCAGGTCCCCCACATGGAATTCATCAGATTTTTGGTCAGTTTGTTAATTTTATTTTGCCACGCTGGGCTTTTAAAACCGGGCGGGTGAGCAGGCAGAGTTTCTGTGCTGGCGTGTCGCATGTGGCAGGCAGTGAGTGACAAAAGTCACTGTCCTGCTCCATGCCCCTCGTCACACACAGCAACCACCAATTCCTCCCTCTGCACCACCCTGAATCCCTAAAAAAGGGAAACAGCAGCTCCTGGGAGCTTCTTTGCCCATCAGATCCCTGCTTTGGGGCGTGGGGTGGGTTCAGCTTCCAGGGTCACGCCTTGGGGAAGGGTTGTGACCCTCCCTGCTCCTGGCAGGTTATTGACGCGCTCAGAATTTTATAAAAAGGTCTGGGAGAGCATTGTGATGTCACTTCATTAGCTCTCTTAATCTTGGCAGCAATAACAACAAAATAATTCCCCCGAAAGTGCTGGTTTGGGTTTTTTCATAAACACTGAAAGCAGGAGAAAGAAATAGAGAGAGAGAGAAAGAAATAGAGAGAGAGAGAAAGAAAGAGAGAGAAAGGAAAGAAAGAAAAAGAAAGGAAAGAGAGAGAAGGAAAGAAAGAAAAAGAAAGGAAAGAGAGAGAAAGAAAGAAATAAAAATAGAGAGAGAAGAAAAGCAAGAAAAAGAAAAGAAAGGAAGAAAGAGAGAGAGAAATAGAGAGGGAAGGGAAGGAAGAAAGAGAGAAATGAAATGAAATATAAAATCCCCCAGGATTTCTCTTTTCCCCCCATTATCACAGGTCCAGCTCCTCTTCCAAGTGCCATTGAAGGGGTTTTCTCCAGGAAAACAGAGCAGCTCTGCCTCCCTCCCCTGCACAAACACTGGGAAAAGATTCCCGATGATGTTCCCCCCTCAGCAGGGACCTGTGGCTGCTGCTGCTCTGTCTGTGCCCTGCTGGCCCCGTTTGGAGGAGCTTTAATCATGGCAGAGCACGGGAAGGGAATGTGAAATCACCTGCGTGCACTGCTGGGAAATGAAGGTTTAGCCCAGGTGGGATCCAGGGCAAGGCACGGGAGAGATTTTTTTATCCCACCAAATCCAGAACAAGGCACAGGAGAGATTCCTACCCCCGTTTAAACACCAAAGTAATTCCTGTGTGTGTGTCTGGAGCAGACAAAAATGAGGGATAAACTTCACTGACAAATCCGATCCCAAATGAACCTGGGGATGATTTAAGTGCGGCACTCGGGTGTTTGATATGATGGGAAATCAGAGAAGCAATCAAGGCCTGGGCTGCCNAAAGTGCTGGTTTGGGTTTTTTCATAAACACTGAAAGCAGGAGAAAGAAATAGAGAGAGAGAGAAAGAAAGAGAGAGAGAGAGAGAAAGAAATAGAGAGAGAAAGAAATAGAGAGAGAGAAAGAAAGAGAGAGAAAGGAAAGAAAGAAAAAGAAAGGAAAGAGAGAGAAGGAAAGAAAGAAAAAGAAAGGAAAGAGAGAGAAAGAAAGAAATAAAAATAGAGAGAGAAGAAAAGCAAGAAAAAGAAAAGAAAGGAAGAAAGAGAGAGAGAAATAGAGAGGGAAGGGAAGGAAGAAAGAGAGAAATGAAATGAAATATAAAATCCCCCAGGATTTCTCTTTTCCCCCCATTATCACAGGTCCAGCTCCTCTTCCAAGTGCCATTGAAGGGGTTTTCTCCAGGAAAACAGAGCAGCTCTGCCTCCCTCCCCTGCACAAACTCTGGGAAAAGATTCCCGGTGATGTTCACCCCTCAGCAGGGACCTGTGGCTGCTGCTGCTCTGTCTGTGCCCTGCTGGCCCCGTTTGGAGGAGCTTTAATCATGGCAGAGCACGGGAAGGGAATGTGAAATCACCTGCGTGCACTGCTGGGAAATGAAGGTTTAGCCCAGGTGGGATCCAGGGCAAGGCACGGGAGAGATTTTTTTATCCCACCAAATCCAGAACAAGGCACAGGAGAGATTCCTACCCCCGTTTAAACACCAAAGTAATTCCTGTGTGTGTGTCTGGAGCAGACAAAAATGAGGGATAAACTTCACTGACAAATCCGATCCCAAATGAACCTGGGGATGATTTAAGTGCGGCGCTCGGGTGTTTGATATGATGGGAAATCAGAGAAGCAATCAAGGCCTGGGCTGCCACAGTGCTGAGCACAGCAGGAGCACCTGGCAGAGCTGGGATTCCTCTGGGAAGGTGGAAACCATCCAAGGGTTTGGGTTTTTTTTGCCTGAGGAAGCTGCTGGGTGCTGACCCCACAGGTACCACCCTGCACACCCTGCAGCGGTTTTGGCTGTGGAAGGGATGGGGATGGGAGAAGCTGATTCCATGGAGGGGAGGCAGTTTGTGTGTTCCAGAGCAGGACAGGGTGGGATTCAGAGAGCAGAGGGGTTTCCTTCTTGATTCCATGGAGTGAGGGCAGTTTGTGTTCCAGAGCAGGGTGGGATTCAGAGAGCAGAGGGGTTTCTTTCCCGATTCCATGGAGTGAGGGCAGTTTGTGTTCCAGAGCAGGGTGATATTCAGAGAGCAGAGGGGTTTGCTTCTTGATTCCATGGAATGAGGGCAGTTTGTGTTCCAGATCAGGGCAGGGTGGGATTCAGGCTGCAGAAGGGTTTGCTTCTTGATTCCATGGAGTGAGGGCAGTTTGTGTGTTCCAGAGCAGGGCAGGGTGATATTCAGAGAGCAGAGGGGTTTCTTTCCCAATTCCATGGAATGAGGGCAGTTTGTGTNGGGTTTCCTTCTTGATTCCATGGAATGAGGGCAGTTTGTGTGTTCCAGATCAGGGCAGGGTGGGATTCAGAGAGCAGAGGGGTTTCCTTCTTGATTCCATGGAATGAGGGCAGTTTGTGTGTTCCAGAGCAGGGCAGGGTGGGATTCAGGGTGCAGAGGGGTTTCCTTCTTGATTCCGTGGAGGGGAGGCAGTTTGTGTGTTTCCAGAGCAGGGTGGGATTCAGAGGGCAGTAGGGTTTCCTTCCCAATTCCATGGAATGAGGGCAGTTTGTGTGTTCCAGAGCAGGGCAGGGTGGGATTCAGGGTGCAGAGGGGTTTCCTTCTTGATTCCATGGAGTGGGGGCAGTTTGTGTGTTCCCAAAGCAGTGTAGGATGATATTCAGAGGGCAGCAGGGTTTCCTTCTCGATTCCATGGAATGAGTGCAGTTTGTGTTCCCAGAGCATGGTAGGATTCAAAGGGCAGCAGGGTTTTCTTCCCAGTTCCATGGAATGCGGACAGTTTGTGTGATCCCAAAGCAGTGCAGGATGATATTCAGAGGGCAGCAGGGTTTCCTTCTTGATTCCATGGAGGGGAAGCAGTTTGTGTGTTCCCAAAGCAGCGCAGGATGGGATTCAGAGGGCAGAAGGGTTTTCTTCCCAGTTCCATGGAATGCGGACAGTTTGTGTGATCCCAAAGCAGTGCAGGATGATATTCAGAGGGCAGCAGGGTTTCCTTCTCGATTCCATGGAATGAGTGCAGTTTGTGTTCCAGGGCAGGGTGATATTCAGAGGGCAGAAAGGTTTTCTTCCCAGTTCCATGGAATGAGTGCAGTTTGTGTGTTCCCAGAGCATGGTAGAATTCAAAGGGCAGCAGGATTTCCTCCCCAATTCCATGGAATGAGTGCAGTTTGTGTTCCAGGGCAGGGTGATATTCAGAGGGCAGCAGAGTTTCTTTCCCGATTCCAGCAGCGGGGATTGGAACCCCAGGCAGAGTGGCACGCACGGAGGGAGCAGGGAAGGGATGGGATTTCAGCTGCTGCAGCCTGACACAAACCCGCTGCCAGCGCCCTGCTGTGCCACAGCTTTGTCACAGGGACGGGATCCGACCTGGCAGCAGCACTCCTGCTCCAGCTCACCTCCATTTCTCCACCTGCTGGAACTGCTAAATGTGCTTCATTTCACAGAGCTCTCAGATCTCCCTGCAGCAACAGCTCCACTGGGCNTTGTGTTTCCAGAGCAGGGTGATACTCAGGGTTTCTTTCCCGATTCCAGCAGCAGGGATTGGAACCCCAGGCAGGGTGGCACGCACGGAGGGAGCAGGGAAGGGATGGGATTTCAGCTGCTGCAGCCTGACACAAACCCGCTGCCAGCGCCCTGCTGTGCCACAGCTTTGTCACAGGGACGGGATCCGACCTGGCAGCAGCACTCCTGCTCCAGCTCACCTCCATTTCTCCACCTGCTGGAACTGCTAAATGTGCTTCATTTCACAGAGCTCTCAGATCTCCCTGCAGCAACAGCTCCACTGGGCTGTCCTGATCCTGATCCTGATCCTGATCCTGATCCTGATCCTGATCCTCTCCAGGGCCACATCCCCAGCCTGGCACGGTGGGACAGGCCAGCTCAGCAGGGATTGCACTGTGGGGTTCCCTGCTGGGGTGTGCCTGTGGGGAGGCACTGGCGAGTCAAGGTTTTGGGGCAAAAAAACCCCACACCCCAAGAATCCAGACCGCTGGAACAGCCGCTCTGCTGGGGTCAGCTTTGGGGCTGGGCCGGTCAGATTCCGGTGGGAATGTGGTGCTGGGAATGTCGGGGCTATGACACAAAGCAGGGGATGTCACTTCTGCCCTCTGGAGAGGGACAGGGGATGATTTCTGTGTTGCGCAGGGAGTTCCAAGCTTTTCTTAGGAAAAGAACTGTGGAGTTCTGCTGGTCGCAGATTTTGTTCTGAAGTCGCCGGGGCAGTTCTGGGACAGTGACCAAGCCCAGGTGACATTATTCCAGGCTGGCCAGACCGCCCGCGTGCCCTTTGCATCCGCCGGCGGGGAATTCCTGAGCAGGGACGAGGCAGCGAGGTTTGATTTGTGCTTCGTGCTGAGGGGTCAGTCGGGGGTGTGGGGGATGCTCTGACAGCCTGCTTGGACCTGGGGACCGCAGGGGACACGCAGGGGACACGCAGGGGACCCAGAGAGGTTCCCCAACCCACGGGTCTGTGCGGGAGGGGTGCGGCCTTTGCGGCTCGCACCGCAGGGAACTGCTCCTGCTCCGCTTGGTCCTGGCACGGCTCCTCGTCCCCGCTGTGTCCCCGCTGTGTCTCCGTTGTGTCTCCGCTGTCCCCGCTGTCCCCGCGACCACCGAGCGACCCCGGCCCGCAGCGCCGCCCGCAGCCGCCAGAGGGCGCCACAGCGCCGTAGCGGGGGAGCCGCGCCCCCCAAAATCCCTTCACAACCTCCCCAAAATCCCTTC